>JAGFZM010004946.1:4927-29877 GCA_017657215.1 Limnothrissa miodon | reverse complement strand
CAGTGGCTGAGCGCTCCTATGCTAGAACATCACTCAGCACAGAACAAAGGAACCTCAACAGATCTGCACTCCTCCATGCTCTATCTCTCCTCTTTCTTTCTCTCCCTGCTCCTCCTCTCTCCTTACACCCCAGTGCTTGGTGACCTCCTTCTCTGACACATATCTTTCCCAAATATGGCGACCCATGGGGTGATTTTCACCACTCTTGCAACCCCCAGCGCTCTTTGCCACAGGGGAACGGATTGTGCGCGGGAGAAGGATGCTCATGCTCCCAGACCCCAGTGACAGGAGGGAACGAGGTGAACCCTCCACCCCCCACCCCCCACCCTCCTTACCTCCACCCCCAGCCAGCCTTCCGATCCCTCCAGCTGTCCAAACTACACCACCCCCACCCCCATAGCGTCCCCCCCTCCACAGTCACAGCCACAGCCACATGCCTGGGCAAAGCCCAAAGTGTGCATATTAGACCGCCTGATTAACTGTCTATTAGCATGAGAATGGACGTGTGGAGAGGAATGGGACTGTCATTCAAAATTCACCAGTGAGTGTGTGTGTGTGTGTGTGGGCGCACGTTTAAAAAAAGCATTAGGGGGAGAGTGTGTCCCTTTAAACCCCCACTGACGCAGGCCCACATGACCATGAAAGCATATGGGGATGAGTAGGACGTCCTGAGTTAGCATAATAATTACACTCTCAATGCATACAGGAAACTTGACATTCATGAGTGTGTGAGAGTGTATGAGAGAGCAAAAGAGAGAGAGAGTGTGTGTGTGCATGTGTGTGAAGGTGCAATAAAGGGGAAGGGAACAGAGCTGCTCCTGCATTAAAAACACAGGTACTAGGACCCTGAGGCACTGGACTCCCTCTGACATCCCGACCCCGTGATTCTACTGCCCCTCAATGCAGGAACTAAAGAGCAGGACAGCTGAATAAGCCCAGAGCAGGAATACACACATGTACACACACCATCACAAAGACCAAAGAAATGACAGTCCAGTGTTCAGAACTCACACATGCAACTGAAACACACACACACACACACACACTACGTCTAGATAAAAGCAGACAAAAGCGCAGGTCATAGATATAGAATATACTGTAGCTCATAAGGGAGGTGATGCTCCAGAGCATAACAGAAGGACACACACACACATAGTTAGTGTGGACCTCAGGTTTAATTCATGCTAAACAGATGTAGACTGAAACTAGACTGACTGCATGCCTAAGGCTTCACAGGCACGCCTGTAACCATGCACGCACTCTCACTCACTCACACACACACACACACACACGCACCATCTCTCTGCACTTGTGCACCGAGATGTCCAGAGGCTTACAATAAGACCCTTTGCACCAAACTCCAATCACTATACAGCCAAAACAGGAGAGTCAACACACACGAGACATGAGACAGACAAGAAACAGAAGATCAACAAAGAAAAAAAGGAGAGAGAGACAGAAACTATGAAAGGAAGGAGGAAGAAAGACTGATGCACAGAAAAAGAGCTGAAAGAGAACAAGTGTGGCAGCCCTACCATCCTCTTCTGGACTCTCTTTCAGCTGCATGTGGAGCTCCAGTTCCTGCCTGTTGTCCGTCCGTAAATCCACTCCTCCTCTCACTTTCTCTCTCTCCCCCTCTCTCTCTCTCTCTCTCTCTCTCCTCCTCTGTTCCTCACTCTTCCGTGGTCTTTGTGAGACTGAGGGCTGGGGAGCGACTCTGAGGAGCTAAATCTGCCTGAGCGACTCCTTCGCCGCTCTGAATGGAGGGGACAGCAGCCAATCAGAGCGCAGGGGAGGCGGTCACACACCTCCAGTCGCTGACGCCGCCGAGAGAAGAAAGGCAGAGGAAGGGAGGGAGAGAAAGAGAGAGAATCCTCTGGGAATGGTGCGTGGGGGGAGGCTACACTCCGCCCTCCTCCACCCTCCCAATCTCCACCACCGTCATATATCAAGCCAGTGTGTGTGCACGCAGGCTTCAGAGAGAGACATTGCTGCCTCTCTCTATCCATCTCTCTCTCACCCGCTCTCTCTCTCTCTCTCCTTCCCTCACTATCTCTCCATCTCTTTCTCTCTCTCTCAACCGAGCAGCCCAGGAGCATTGCCAGACAAACCCACATCTCTGTGGCGGCAGGCACAGGCACCCTACCTCAGAGCCCCGTTTCTCTCAAATTAGTGCGATGCTTAGGAAAACAAACACACACACACACACACACCGCAGCAACAGTGAAACATTTCCAGTAGAGCAAGAAGGTGAACAAAAAAAGGAAGGATGCAGAGTGTGTGTGTGTGTGTGTGTGCGTGCGTGTGAGTGCGTCTCCATCAGATAGACTGATGGACTGAATTGAAAGAGAAGACAGAGGAAGGAAGGGCGGATGGGAGACAGTGAGACACATACACGGATTCATGTTCCAGCAGACAGTTTCCGTCCTCGGCCTCCGCCAAGTGTCCCAGATGACTCCGGGTACACACAGGGCCGTAGGGCCAGGGCCATCGTGGGTTCAACAAGAGACAGAGGAATAGCCTCCGAACTCTTCTTTCCCATTTTCACGAGAGCAACAGCAGAGAGCAACTGCTGTGTAACTGTGCTGTGCAACTAGCAGACAGACAATAGACAACACACACACACACACCAAGTCTGTGAAACAGGGAGCACAAAGGACTCATTAGCTCAAAGAGCTGCAGTGTCTCTCTGGAGTGAATAGGGAGAGACCACAGAGAAGCACAGAAGAACATGAGACGTTTCCACGGAATTGACCGGCCCTAACAACACCCACTCCATGACATCACATGTCGGCAGGGCCCAATTTTAGCGCCGGGGATGAAAATAGACTCTGAGTTTTCCACAAATTCAGTGGAATTCTGCTGGAGAGATTCAGCCCATTTTTCATCTGACCACCACCGCTACCACTGACCCCTCCTTCAGCAGTGCCCCATGTCACACACACACACACACACACACGCACTGCTGGTTACACTCCCAGACCAACTTGGGCACTGACAACACCTGTCGTGTGTGCACCACTACAATGGACACAAAGGCGCCAGAGAAGTCTCAAGACACACACACACACACACACACACAAACTCATTTCAATTCATCTGTTATAAATAGTCTGATGAACATCTGTAGGGATGCTCAAAGGCATCAGAGAAGATTCAAGACACATGCATGTGACACACACACACACACACACACACACAGGCTCTTATTTCAATTCCTCTGTTATAAATATTCTGATGAACATCTGCAAGGACGCTTAAACACCCCCCAACCCCCGAAAGTGTTACTCTGACACTCAGTGAAACGCTCAGGGGCTGATGTTGGGTCCTCTAGTCCAGCCTGGACCACCGTAATAAGATTCAGAAAGATTCAGGGAGAAAAGGATAACATTGTGTAAACATACTAGTGTAGGTTCGTATGCAATAATATAGGCATGAGTAAATTCCACGACAAAATAAATATAAAGGATGTAAAACTGTGAGTCAACTTTACCCAATGGTGTTGACAATCACGATCACGTCTGATTCCTACTGGCTTTGTGTACCACACCACCTGTGCCTACATACTGCCCAGGCATCTGCAACCGACGCAATGCCACATCATATTCATTGCCTGGCGAGTAGTGTCCAACCTCCCCCAGCAAGGGGCTTAAAGACACAGTGGAGATCACGTCACCACTCGGGGACAGACTTTGTGTTTTTTTTTCTTGGCTTGACTGTTTTCAAGCTATACAAAACCATTCACAAGGGAACGGTGCACAGAGGCATTGAGCGACACTCATTTAAACAGCTCAGCAAATGCACTGCAATGCATATTCCAGACACAGGCCTACGTCTGTCTTATTAATTATCACACGACTCTAAAGGTCTTTCAAACTTGTTATGTCAGATTTCACTGCCAAGTAAAGCATGGTCTGATGCATCTAAGGCATGTGACATGCACGAAAAAGTAGGTCCAGGGAGCTTAAAGGAAGGCAGCGATAATTTTCTTTGCAGAACTGGGCATAATTGTATGTATGCACAGAGATAAGGTGGACTTGCATGGCTTGTTTATAGGGCAGGCAAAGCTCGGGATTAATGATCCTTTGTCATGTCTACCAGCCTCCCACACTGAGTCCTTTCTCCTGCCTATGTCATCATCCTGAATGACTGACAAAAAAAAAAGAACCTAAATTCATCGCTTTGCTGACATAGACAAGATCTGGTTGAAATCTGTAGGCAACCATGCATAAAAAGCTTTAGACTAGAATATTAGAATGTATGTGCTTCAGGCAAAACTGCACGTAAAATAGATTCTCGTTCGCTAAGTACCATCCATCCGACTTACCTACAGAAAGAGGTCCTTTAACAAGAGTGCTAAAAAGAACCTGAGGAATATTAGGAACTAAAGAACACAGCCGCGGGCTACCGTTACTATTACACTCTTTTAGAGCTGCGACATTAATTGGATAGGGGGAGGGAGTGAATGTCGTAGGCTACTTGCACATTCTCCAAGAACAAATTAAGTTCATGAAATGAATGTATCAAGAGAGCCGAGTGCAGACAGCGACGGACAGTGCAGATGTTGAACACAGAATTATTTATATCTAAGCAGACAGACAGGTGCCATCAACAGTGGGTTCTTTAAGACTTAAAATTTCAATCCATCCGCTATGGGAAGTGCACAATAGGGTATGCCGTTCACTCCGGGGAAACAAAAAATATGACGATGCAATTAGAGTGCAAAGGTTTTGTGTTGGCAGGCTACGTGTGCAAAGATGCGAAGGCGCAGACGGGATAGGAAATATAACAGGAGAACAAAGCCCTGCACCCATCCACTGGTCTATAGCAGTAGGTCTAAGCAACTGATTCAGTAAATGAATGGACTGACATTACGCCTCCTAAAAGTCTACCTGATCTGGAACTATTTCAGTGTCAACACAAATGAATATAATTGTCCGATAATTTTAACAATGCCAAAACGGAAAGATCTGCCACACCAGATTACTGACAGCAATTTTATCAATTTACTGCATCCAAGAAAATACAAATTCTACACAATGTAGTAGACTACGTTATTTTAATACGATGCTATGTATTGTTGTGATAAGACAAAATATGTCAGTTGCAAATGTTTTCTAGTTATGTCAGCTAACGTGTCTGTACTTTTATCTTACTTCACAAGCACCAGCAGTGCAACTATGACATAATAATCTTGAACTAGTCAATAAAGTTTAACACTAACACATAGTAGAGCTAAAACTCCGCTAGGTAAAACTGTAACGTTACAAGAAGAGTGTCCTTAACGTGCATCCTTAACTGTAACGTTACAAGAAGAGCATCTTTATTTATGCTTAAAAGGGTAGAACGAAGGCTAAACTCAACCATTCACTTTTCTGCCTCTGGAAAAATACTGCTAGCCCGGACTAGAATATTGAATAGGGACTGTTGCCTGCTGCAGCGAATGAACTCCTCCTCCGCCGAGCAGAGCAGAGGCAAGCCAGTGTCTGAAAGTTTTCCCCGGCGAATCCAAGACAGTACATTAAACTTTCAGAAATTTCACAAAATAAAGAATAAGCTTAAGTAAGTACCTGGTGGTTGGTCCATTTCAATGTAAAAGATTAGTTCTGTTGAGTATGGCATCATCACGTCTCGCCAGTCATTGTCTTCTTTCTCCGTATTCCACACAGTATTGTACATTGTCAGAGTTCAATGTCGAATGACAGGCTTATGTCTTTCTTTCCGGCAGACTAGAAAACGAGAACATGGACGAATGTCCAATGTATAAAATCTCTGACTGATTTAATATAGCTGTCTACCTCATCAGCTACTGTGGTTTGTTCAACTCAACTTCACTGTCTATCTGAATTCCTGCTTCAGAATATCTTCTGTGGAGTAGCCTATTTCAAAGCACCAGGCTTCACTGTTCTTACGCTACTTGTTCAAACATTTATATATATAAAAATTAACAGTCCTTACAGAACAGAAAGTAGATTCCAGCTCTACTATCTACTCCGCTCTTTAGTGATGAAACAGTAGTCATCATTTTAAGTGCACGAAGACCAAGCAGGCAACCTTTCACATCATATCGTACAGACCACTTCCCAGAGACACAAGGGGCCATCGAAATACAAAAACGAAGCACTGTCGATCTGTCTCTCTATCGTCAATGTACAACTTGAAAAAATGGAAGTTTACAGTAAAATTTAAAAACATGACATAACATGGAGGTGTTTGTTTAGGCGATTATTCTGTTAAACTAAACCGATATCATTGTAAAGGTGTGACATCATTTTTTATTCCCCCTATTTCGAAGAGTAGTGGTACGTCCCTCCTCACGATCGTTTGCTGAGCCTGGATGCCGTGCAACACGCAGGCTCGAGATTTGGGAACCAATGGAACACCGGTGTTACTTTACTTCAATTCTGTTGCCAAAGTGTCTGTATTTCCATTTTTTGCAGCCGCGTGTTCCCACCAAGCCAATGAGCAAGCAACGAAAGCGCAGGTTAACACTCGATTGGCCGAACAGTTACTAAGAGGGACAAAGGGACGGGCAGCAGAAGGAGAGTGAAGGTGTAGGCTCCATCTAAATTCCGAGCACGACTTCGACCTCTGGTAACCCGTCCACCCACTTAGCGAATTCACATAAGCTAGCCTACAATAGGCTATACCATACACAAAACTGTGAGAGAGGGCCACTTTATGTGAAGGTGTGAATTTAGCCTGCGCAGAATAAAAATAAAAGTAGGCTAAAAAAATCCTGAAAATGTTGTTGTAATAACTTCTGCTTGTGTCTTCACGTAGGCTACTTCCAGCCTATGGGTTGATTTTGTAATCAACAAACAAACACTGTTTCTGTGACAATTCTCATTCTTCCCTGTCATGGCCATCAAAGGTAGTAAGTTGTATACAACTGGAGTTTAACACACCTATATGATTCCAAGTAGTGAAATTAATACAGACTCAGACAACACAGAGAGCAGATCATCAGGTTCTTACTTCAAAGGGACCAGCTCCATGCAGAATGTTCTAATGTGAACAATGTACATTTAGGCCTACATAGCAGAAGCGTTCCCCTTAGTAACGACAAACTAATGGAAACGGGGGAGGTTGGTGGCCTGTTTTAGACAATCACTGAACAAACAAGCAATCTGTCCTGCACTCCACCCCTACTCAACCCCGCCTGACTGTGGCCCCTGCTCAGCTCATCTGTCTGATCTGTCTGTCAAAGGAAGACGAGCCCCCCTACTGCCATCCTGCTTCCACATTGGCACAGAAGGTGGGGGGAGGGCGACAATGACAATGCATGAATCTGCTTAATGCAGCACAGGGAAGACACCGAAATGCAAGAAATACCCAGATGGCTTGTGCCTGACACAGGGAGTCTCTCTGTCAAGTGTGTCAAACTTGCTTAATTGCAACTGTCTGTGTCTGACTGTGCCGGAGACAGATGGGCCCTGAGCAATGACGAGGAAGCTGATGAGCTATCTGGCTATAATCCTTGAAAGCCATAGGAAACACATGATCTGCTGCGCAGTATGGATTTGGGACAAATTCACCACACAATACATGGCTAAATTATTTCAGTCAATTCAATTGTCTTCTACATGGTGCTTACGTTTCTGGCTGTCATGCAAAACTGCATAAGTCAGGGGTCAGCAAATAAGTTTGGACACGGGCCAATTCAATCGCGGGCCATCATCATCAGGCAAACCATGCTTTCCTACTGAAAAAAAACTTTATTAGCCCATATCATAGGTCTATATGCTACTCTATTTATAGGCCTATCATTAGCTATAGGCAACAAAATTTTAAAAATAATTTGCATTCATTTAAAATTGCTGCTGCAGCTCCTGTCATCCGTCATTCAACAGATAGGCTTAACAACCTGACTAGCTAATGATTTGGCTATGCATTAGTAAGTTGCTAATTTTCGCATGACATCCTCATGTCCATTTATGTCCTGAAATAAATTTCAAGGACATATCCCAAAATATCCTTAGGGTATGGGGACAAATCTCTACAATCATAAAAAAACATTATAGCCTCAACAAACGTGGATTTAGTTCCTTGCATTTTACTAGAGACAGACCACCAAAATCAACGACTAACCTCAGAAATCAGGGTCTAGTCACCCTTAGTAATTCAGTGTCTTACATGCATGTTTGAACACACTCCCACTGGTAAGTCAGAGGATACACGGAGTAGTATGTCATCTTTTAAATACGGTCTTAAAATATAAACTAAAGCTGTATTAGGTTACAGGTTCTTCCCCTATTTTCAAACATGCCTCCACTTCTGTAAAGGAACAAGTTGGGTGATGTATTTGCTAAGTTGGCATGCTTTTTTTTCAATCTGTCCTCCTTTTATCTCAATCACTTCAAGTCACTTTTGATAATGCGAAAAAATCGCCTTATGTTCATGAGTCATATACTGTACAGTGTGCACAATGCAATAAGAGATTCTTGTCTGCCTGGCCACAAGACCAAATTAATCAATCTAGAAATATGCTAAAATATGGGAAGCAATTGCCTATTTATATAAATTAATGGGTGGGAAAAAAGAGAAGATGACGCACAGAGGGGATGGCTAATGATCAGCTCTGGGTGACCGTGTGGAGATCCATCCTACTTCTGAACTGCTTATCTGAGGACCCCTGCATTTTTTGCTAGTATTTTGTGTGACTGCAGTAACTAGAGTGGAAAGTACAATTTCACAGTGGAGTTGAATAGGCTGCTTTATGATTTCCAGACAAACCCAGACACCAGAGCACACACAACCCTCCCACAACACACACAGACACACACACACACACACACACACAAAATCTTCCCACCACACATACGAACAATCCTCCCCCACACACAGACACACACTTACATAACATGCCTCAGTTGGTTCTTATACATTATGCATGAGAAGGTGCTGAAATCTGAAAGTAGTAATATCATTACTTTTCTGTTAAAGTCATTGTGCGAGATTAAACTGGTGGTCATAACTGGTTGTCCCACCCCACACACACCCCTGTGCATAAAGCAATACAGTAAATTAGTCATGACGAGAATAACCTTTCCCTTTTTTGCAGTGCTCATCAAAACGAGGCCTGCCTTTCTTTTGATATGTGGTGATGAAAGTGCTGGCATAAGCCAAACACGGCCATTCACTGAGGCCCTGAGTCTATAGCCTGAATGCTATGGAGGACATCAGGAGAAGCCTATACTGCATGTTCCATTACACAAGTACTCACCTCACTCACCTAGAAGCGTGATTAGGAGGCCAGCGTATGTGTGTCAGTCCCATGGTCAGTGTGCCTATATATATCGTGTATATACTTTTGTAAGAGTCACGGCAACTCTAAGAACAAGCTTAGTTTTGTTTGGGGGTGGAGGGGGAATTAGCTAGGCTAGTGCCGACTAATGTTCCAGATACTAGTCAGGGAATGAAGCATAAACTTAGATTTGCTAAGAATATGCCATGGACACTGAGCAAGCAGAGGGAGGGCTGAAAACAGTAATGTTGAATTTAAACGATGCATTCCAGTAACATACTGTAAGTCACAACCAAACAGCAAGGAATTGGTTGGTTGAAGCAGAAAGCTATCCCTCCATGTGGAGCAAACCTATGGCTAGCATTCAGAGGCACTGTGCAAAGTAAAACGATGAGAAAGTGGCTGATGCATCAGGCTAGAAAAAAAAAATGGACAGAAAATAGGAGCATTCAGTTCAGGGCCTTGTTGAGGGATCATGAGTTTTTCCCTTCGCTTTGATTTCATCCACTCTCTTTTTTGTGTGAGGACCACTCAGACAGGAGGAAACAAAATCATGTGTCTTGGATAATGTACGCTCTGATTGGAGCTAAACCATTAGCCATACCCATCCCAAACTTCTGATGCTGTTCAGCCATCTTTAATGCATATTAACCTTGTGATTTAGGGCAATGTTTTTTATGCATGTTAACCTTAGGGATGAAGAGGCTGTGTGCAGATGGGACTGAAACAGACACAGAAATGGACATTTAGACACTCCGCTAAAACCCGTGTGGGTGGCGAATGCATGTGCAACAGCAATCTCCCAAAGCTGGCACCAAAGTGTTAAGAGATGGGCAAGTCTGGGTGAGACCCCCCCTTTCCCCCGTCAGTACCCCTCCCCACTCCGCTCCATGCCTCTGTAAGCTGATGAGCCTTGGCGAGGAGCATTCCTATTGGCCAGCCAGGGGAGGAGGTGGTGCCTGCCCCCAGCACGCTCTCCCATTGGTGGCTGGGCCCTATCTCTGAGGGTGGCAGTCAGCTCGCAGCTCCTGTCAGCACGGCCTGCTCAGTGATGTCATCCCGCAATGTGAGCATCCCAGCTGGACTGATGCAATACTACAGTGACAGTCTGTAATGAGCCTACCCACACCCTACCTCCCGTCTTAATCTGCCTCAAACGCTCTCTCTTTTTCTCTCCGTCTCATTCATTTAATCCATCTCTTCTCTCAATATTACTTTTTTTCCTTCTTTCCCTGTTCTGTACACCGATAATGTAATGCATACGTGACTAGTTATCTACACTTACCTACTATATGCTCTTGTTTGAAAATGAATCTTTATTTTTCACGCTGTGCTCTGCAATGCTTTAATGCTTTAAACTCTTCACTCTCTCTTTCTCTCTCTCTCTCTCCCTCACCCACGCCTGCTTCAGTGGGCGCATTCTGAGCACACAGAGCCTTCCTTTTACTTCCCAACTGCTTGCTGGTTGTCATGGCATCAGGGGCACCATTGCTCAGCAGTATTCAAGCCAGAAGATAAGGAGGGGGGGGGGGTTGCAGGCTTGTGTCTCGACTCTCTCTCTCCTGACTCATCTCAGCAGCTCAGCACACACAAATCACATGCACACTCAGCTTCTCAGCTTGGTGTGTGATCACTAAGCTCAGCGATAGTGACCAAGTGGGCTGAATAAAAGAGAGAAAACAAAGACCTGATATGTGCACTGATGCCATCCCATGCCAGTCTGAATCACTGCCACATATAGCATACACATGTAGCACATAGTTTGAGTATATCAATATCATTATTGTAAGGTGTATGGTGTGGTAGGGTGCTTTGAGGTTCCAGATATGAATGGGAGCCTTCAGGGTAGCTGACCAGGCCAGAGGACTATTGTAGAGAACCAGGTGTGTCATCAGCTCAGGGCAGGGGTAGGATTACTCCGCAGGCGGGTGACCTTGGCGAACTTAGTGATTGGCTGACTGTGCCAAGGCCATGTTACCCGACAAACCAGCCCGACTCGGAGGCGCCAGCTAAACAAATCCCTAATCAACCTGTCTAATTAAAACAGCTGAAAGGGGAAGCACATCGCTCATGTGCAGAGCACACGTCTGACTCGTGATGGAACTATCATTTAGAAGCATCAATCAAAAGGGCTTCTTTTTTCCTCGTATCCACTTTATCTTGTTGTTGGGCTGACTACAAGATGTGGCACAGTTGTTCTATTTTGGCTGCTCAGCACAGACTTGGTCTTGGTCTTTGCATAGGGATTGTCAGAGTAGGTAGCAGACAAATCAGAAGCCCCAGGTGATATGGAGTCGAGGAATGGATGGGAGCATGTTAGTGGCACTGTGTCTTGGGCTGCATTTACTACATTTGCATCCTTCCATTCTTCATTTAAATGCTATGCAAGTTTTTCAGTTGTCGACATCCAAACTGGGGAGTTACAGAAAAGCCACTGGATTTCACTGGATACCACAGGACAGAGGCTCACACAGACACAGATTTACACAGGACACAGAGCGAGGGGAAAACTTCTGGTCAGGCTTTGCTTCAGGCGCCAGAGAGCAAGACCTGTACCTATAGCCTGTGGCCTTTGAGACATCCCTTCTGGTCAGACTCAGACTGCTTCGCTGAGGCCCTCATGTTTAATCATTGACCATAGGCTCAGCCCTGTGCTGTCAACTGTACAGGACTTCAAAAAAAAAAAAAAAAGACCAGCATCACATCTGTTTGACCTCATCGAGCCCCAGGCCCCGGGCAGGTCATCTGGCCTGGCCAAACAGTCAGAACAAAGACATGGGGGAATGCACACAAACAGTGGGGCCTTTATGGCCAAGCCCGGGGTGGGGGGTGTGTGCATTGGAGGGGGTAAATGACTGACGTTTCATTCACTGTCTCGTCGCTGTTGGTCCGGGCTCAGCCACACAGGTGGAGGCCATTTTAAAAAAGCTCTCTCTGAACCCTTGCACTGTAGCGTGGCCCCCAACACAGAGGCAGTCTTCAGCGTTCTCCCTTTGCGGCTACCCGACAGAGAAGTCAGGTGTCGGGTAGGTAAGGCGCCCGTAGAGTGCCACTTTGATGAGGAGCAGCGCATATGGGCGCCACAGGGAGCGGAGAGACCATATGGGCGTTTGGACACCGCCTGGGAACGCCAGAACTTTACCACAGACGTAACATAATAACCTCTGCCATCCTGGAATCCTTTCCCATAAACTCTGATGAAAATGTCAACTGAGTGATTAATGAGGCCTCCGCAATCAGTTCAAGATGCAACACAGCAGCTCCGCAGATTTGGTGTAAACAGAGCATAAACCTGTTACTAGTAATTGTTACAATGTTTCTTGTCGGACTGAATTTACAAGTAAAAACATAAAACACTGCTAGGGAGTTTTTCCTTGCCCCTGTTGCTCATTGGGCCTCTTGTGTTAAGCGCTTTGTGAAATGCCTTTTGTAAAAATGCGCTATATAAATAAAATTGAATTGAATTTGCTCTTAAACAAATCTGTCACATACAAACACATACACACACACATCTCTCTCTCTCTCTCTCTCTCCCTCCCTCCTTGGGTATACTGGTCCCAACAGAGATTAGAGAAAGCTAACCTCTAATTCTTACAATATTTATAATCGGAAAGAATCTGCTCACAAACAATTCTGTTTCACACACACACACACACACACACGCACACACTTTCTCTCTCTCCTTGGTTGTACTGGTTTTGAGAGATTAGAGGAAGCTGACCTCCATCTTGATATCAGCCTAACCATACAGCGGTAAATACAGCAAGGCCGCATCAACTGCTGACTCAAACATTCTTACTATTAATTTCACTGATGTAGTGTAGTATGCAGTAATACAGTATTGACAAATGACCTGACATTAGCATCTGTAGGCTATGGGCTTGACATCAGGCTGAAGTAAGAAATGGCTTATGTGTTGCTAAGCAGATTTTGCAGAAGCACTTAGTACAAGGAAGCCAGCATGGTTTGGAGTTTGGTGCTAAAACTGGTTTGAGGGGGCTCAGTTGGCTACGGTGCCATACCATAAGCCCGGGAACCTGGGTTTGAGTCCGGCCTGAGGTCATTCCCCGATCCTACCCCATCTCTTTCTCCCACTCATTTCCTGTCATTCTCTTCACTGTCCTATGAAAAAGCCCCCAAAAATATCTTTAAAAAACTTGGTGGAGGATGTGACAGTGGAACAGCACTGCAGTTGTGCAAATGGATGAAGGCAACGCCTAGTGTTAGAGTCCCAGCTGAGGCCGAGCTGAAACATGGGGGGATACTGGCTGTGTACAAGAAAAAAAAAAAAAAAAAAGCACTGCACACTCTTCACTAACCAAACACTGTCAGGGGTGATGGACTGGAAGGTGGAATGGTCAACTGGTGTGTGTGTGTTTGTGTGTGTGTGTATGTGTGTTTGGCACCAGGTGAACAAACAGGAGTCACAGAGTTTAGGCCGTAGGAGCAGGCGGCCATATTTGCTGTGTGCACACAGGGCGGGGGGTGTGGGGGGTTGGGGAGCGAGACAGAGGAGGGTGGCGTGCCGGGAAAGATCAGTCACTCACCACAAGACACTTAGCAGAATATGAAACACTTGTGGGGCCAGAGGGGGGGGGGCAACACACAGTTAACAAACACCAGCCAAGTCAAGTCACCAAAACCATCCGGAACTCTGGAGAACTCATGCAAACTCATGAGGAGGAGATGTCCAGCAGTCAAGCAGAGTAAACAACACAGAGCACTGGATTGGCAGTATTGCTGAGTAGGCTGCCAACAGTGGAAAATTATGTGCAAGGAAATAAATTTAATGGAATCTAAATGGTATTTGATCGTGTGCTTGATTTTTTAAATACCAATATGTGTGAAATACGCTCTCAGTTATGGTTGGTTTCCTTTAAAATTCACAGGTAGTACAGATTTTGGGGGAAAGACCAGATGGTTGCCAAAATAGTGTGTTCCAGTAAGCAGATTTTTGCTCTTTGAATGCCTCAAGTGCATTGTAAGTGCGTTCACACTGTAAGGCAGTTGCAAAATGCAGTGCACTGTAGTATAGGAAGATAAACACTTCTCTTTTCCTTAATTGCTGCCATCTTGGCAACGTAATGAAAGAGTAGGGACAACTGGCAGCTTTTCGAAACTGATCTAGCTTGTATTTTCCCGTCAGACAATAAGCTAGTTAACACTAACAAACAAGGGTAGCAATAAGAGTCAGAAAATTGTGGAAATGGTACCCTAAACTCCATATATATATATATAAACTATACTGCAACTACTAACACCAACTAACATTAATGTATACAACACTGATAAATCACTTGTGAAGAACATGGATTTGAACACACTAACACACTGGAGTGATGAGACAGATGGTCTCAATGCAATATTTTGTACCAAAATATTATAATATTTGTACTAAATATTAGTATTTTGTACTGAAATAATGCATTACTACAGAAGAAATGCATTTTTTCTTGTAACACAGTGCAGTTTATTTCGAAAGAGGGATACTGTTAAATTACATAAGTGATCTAAGAGACCAGTTGGGTGTACAGTGTAAATTAAGTCAGTTAACTAATGTGTGTGTATGTGTTTTAAAGGACAACACAAACGATTTTGTAACACCACAGGAATTAGGTGGCGAACAGGCAAGCCCATAATGCATAACGTAGGAGTCCCAAGTCCTTGTAGGACAGAGAGTCCCAAGTCCTTGTTGTAGGACAGACAGTCCCAAGTCAATATTACAGGACAGAGAGCTGCTTATTTTGTAAGCTCTGGAGAGGAGACAGGAAAGAGTTAATCCCATCCAGCCAAGTAGAGGGTGAACCGAATGACTAATTGAGCATTTGGATATCATTCTGACAGGCCAGCAACCAAGATAAAAAAGCAGTCCTCACACGCACAAAACTGGGAGGCCATTTGCACTGATTAGAAGGGACATATTGCTACCCACTCCTCCCCAAATGTGCACGCACATGATCCCAAAATCTTACACCTCGAGGGCGCCGTGGCTCAGTTGGCTAAGGCGCCATACCATAAATCCGGGGACCCGGGTTTGAGTCCGACCCGAGGTTGTTTCCCAGTCCTACTCTCCCACTCATTTCCTTTAATCCTCTCCACTGTCCTCTGATTAAAGGCAAAAAGCCACAAAAAAAAATCTTACATCTCATGATTTCTCTTCAAAGTCATCATCAGTCAACTCCATACGAGCCCTTTTAGATCAAATGACACTTTAAAACTGGGCAGCGTTTAACGGGCCGACTGCCCATAACATTAGTTGGGCTCCAGAGACCTGAGAAGCATGCGGAGGCAGCTACAGGCCCTGAATAGACAAAGTGAATTGAGGACGAATGGTTGTTTCAGGACTGCGCTGAGCTCATGCCTCCCATGTGAGATGGCTGAGAGAGAGGGCTGGTTTGTCCTCCAGCTGGAGCAGGCCGAGTGTGATTTACTTGTGGTCTTCAGATATTAGATTAGAGGCAGGGAAGGGAAGAGAAGAGAAGAGAAGGGAGAAGTTCATGGACAGAGGAGAGAGGCACAAGGGTGATATTAAAGAGAACATCTTCCTTCTGACACAGGGGGAAATAGTATAGTGTTATAGTTAGTAGAATTCAACGCAGTGGATTCCAGGGGTTGATATGCATTTTTAAGGTGGTGCAGAGGAGACGCCTGTGATTTAGGCCTAGTCATCGTGTTATCAGCAATTATTCACAAGCCCAAATATGGAGATGAATATCCTAAAAATAAATGGTTTAGAGGTCTGAAATTGCATGAGACTCAGGGTAGCATGTTGCTACTGTCTAAGTCTAACATGTGACTCGTCCTTAATTAACTCTTGTCCTTAATTAACTGCACTACTCCGGTATGGCTGTCCTTCACTGGAATGGTTCCTTACAATGGAACAGGCTCGTGAGTGTGTTTTAATCAAAGATTCTAAAGCGGAGCACTGTAGAATCTTTGGTTTAAATCTCGCCCACCTGTTAAGAAAAGCAGAGGATTGTGGGTATGGTAAGAATGCAGAGGACCATCAGTGCAGCCTCGAAAAGTCCACTGTACAAAAGTAGGACTTATTAGTATTGACATTGGAACAGGTCTCAGAGTGTTGCTGGTGTCTTTTGTTTTGAATATTCACAGTAGGCTCTGGAACATAGAACTATGGAACTATGTAGCCATGGCAGCACTACTGTAGTAGGCACAAGCAAGAGTTTCTACTGCACAAAAATGCAGACCTCAAATCAGCTCAAATCTAATTTTCCACTGGCCCGTCTGTGCCCAGCTGGCAGAACTATGGGCATGAGTTGATTATAAATGTGAGAACAATGCAGACCAGGACCATGGCAGCTGATGCTGACACACATACACACACACACACAGGCACATGCACACAAGCATTAACATACATACACACTCTCACTTTCACAGACTCTCAATTTAACACTGACACACACACACAGCACTCTGGCTGGTGCTGGAGTCTGTCAGGCGCTGGGGGTGGTAAAGGGTTACAAAGCTCTGGGCCAAGAGCAATGACATCAGTGCAACCCATGACAGTCGACACCGCGGCTTCCATTGACCTGTGGTACTCTCTGCTTTGTTTACCGAGCACCAAATCATTAGGGCACGTCTTCAATTATTCACACTGCTGCCATGTCACTTAGATCACCTGAAGAAGATGAAGGGGAGGGTAGTGGCAGAGGGTAGACATTACCTGCTAAATAGTAGCGGACATGCCCAACTCCAAAAACTAAACAAAACAAAACAATTTCTATAGTTGGCTGTATCCAGCCAGTGTACTGCTATAGGTGGCTATAGGTTTATCCAACCAGTGTACAGCTATAGGTGGCTATAGGTCTTCAGAGTTCTTGGTAAAAAGCAGTAAGGCTGATGTAATTAATAAGGGGTGGAGAGGACTCCTCCTCCATCTCTGAGTGAGCCAGTTTCCATTAGCAACTATTAGCTTTGTGTGCTAGACAGCCACGCCACTGACATGCCAGACGCACCTAACAGGCTTTCAGTGAGCAGAGCTTCACACCCCTCGGGGCTTTCTTTAACAAGTAACTGATGTGACCCTGACACACACACAAACACACACACAAACACGCATGCTTTCCGCCAACTACTTGAGCTTGTCTTAAGTTGCTTGTTGGTTCAGGCGGGGACAATGACCTGGGGTCTGGCTTTAATGGGGGGGCTGCTCTGGCTTATCCCTAACACCTTGTCACTTTTTCCAACAGGCTGATCTGGGATCAGGGGCTACTCCCTTCACCTCTGGCACAGGACTGGGCTCAGAAAGAGACTACAGTACTGTGTAGAGTTGCTATGAACACTATTGTAGATGTCTGTGTGTTCTATAATAACACATGCACACACACATACATCACCTGAATATGCATTATTGGCTGGACATAATGTGCGTAACGTAATGTTTGTAAATACAAATTTAACAAGGGTGTTGCGTCTAGACATCTCTCTGTCTCTCTCTTGTGTCTGTGTGTGTCTCTCTCTCTCTGTATGTGTGTTTGTGTGTGTGTGTGTGTGTCCCTTTCTCTTTGTGTGTGTGCGCGCCAATAGATAGGTGGGGTGATGCCTCAGTAGGCATAAGCTCCCTCGCTCTGGGCTGCTGGTTTTGGTCTCCCTAATAGGATTGCTGGAGGAGAATGGGAATGCATCAACATTAAGCAGGCTTTATGCACACAGAAGATACATTTTAGAGCCTTCTTCAACTGGTGTCATACTCCAACCTCACCCCATCACCCTCCTCCAATGGCAGCGCAGAGTACTGGGTGACCAACAGTAAGGGCCCAATAGCAGCTCAGATCATTAGGATGTCACTGACATGAGGGGTCATGGGAGGCCAGTGACAGTCATTGGAATGGGAGCGCCATGGCCATGGAAGACACTAGGACAGCCAGCGGATAAATCAAATGTTCAAGATTTTGATGAAATTCAGTAGAGAAGGTAGCAGATGAGAAAGAAGCAGATGCTGCTGGTTTGAGTAAACCCCAAGGCTACATGTGGGTGCATTTTTAAAAGCATCAAAGGTCAGGTTTTACATTTCTTTTCTCGACAGGTGAAATGCTTGATCGTATGTACCTTTGCACAATTGTGGCCGCCTCGTGCCCCCCACACCCACCACACCCCACGCACACTCATTCTTTTATTTGGATCTCAACAAAGGCTAGAAGTATGTCAGAATTAAAAAGGTCTAGTCAAACGAGTGTCATGTGCAATTCATCTCACACACACACACACACACACACAGAAAAACACACAAACACACACATGCACACACACAAACTGAAACAACAGTTTGTCACCACACACACACACACACACACAGGAAAAAAAACATATCTGTGTCAGGCAGAGCAGTTTCTCAGGCTGTCTCCTGGGCGCAGCTGCAGTCATGTGATGTGTGTGCATTAGGCAGGGTGATGCTGTTTGCTGGACAAATGATTGGTAATAAAAATGATGAGGACTGGGAGAGACTCCGCTCCGCTCTCATTCCACCGCCACAGCCACAGCCACAGCCGCACAATTAGATTGAAGCCCATTGGGTTAGAGCTGCCCTTTGTGTGTGTGTGTGTGTGTGTGTGTGTGTGTGTGTGTGTGTGTGCGTGTGACTCAACTTACTGGGCCAGCCTGGCTCAAGCTTCTGGGACACAGACACACAGACAAAGACACACACACACACACATGCACATGATTGAGGCAGCCAGAGCCAAGCTGCTGGCTTGGGTGAAAAAAAAAGAGGTGTCCTACTTCTGTTGGATGCATCTGACTCAATGGCGCTTTTTTCTGTGTGAGCCCTGTGCTCACACACACACACACACACAGTGTGCACACATAAGACAGACAAATGAACACCTTTGTAGACCTATACATTCCGGAATTCTCAGTATTCTCATCACGCACACATCTTGCATGGTAAAAACACGCCAAATTACACTGCACACATTAATTTACTTAAACACAGACATACTGACCCTGTTAATTCACTTACACACACGCACACAAGCATATGCACACAGAACCTGCTCTCCTCCAGCCTGACATATGTCTTTCAGACACTCACAGTATCACAAACTGTCAACCACGACACACACACACACACACAAAAAGATATACATAAACACACACACGTGCAAACTGAAAAATGCAAACAATCACCCACCCACACACACACACACACACACACACACACACACACACACACACACAGCCCTCAGGCACCATGTCTGGTGGTGACACTTGGACTCTGCTGTCATCTGTTTGCTTCCCACTGAGTCTGAGAGGGGAACAGCTGCCCTCTCCACGTCCAACCCCACGACACACACACACACACACATACAAATACACACACACACACACACAGACAGACACAGCTAGGTGCACAGCCAGAGGGAGCATGTGTTGACTCACACTCTTACACACACCTCTCAAAGCTTTCATGCAACATTTACAGCCTTCCTCACACACACACACACACACACACAGTCCCACTCTTCATTAATCATATTGGGCAAGGGCACAGTCTCCCTCCCTCTTGCTCTCCTTCTTTCTTTCTTTCTCTCTCTCTTTCTCTCTCTCTCTTTCACTCTCTTCCTTCGTTTACCCCTTTTTTCTCTCACTCCCTCTCTCTCTTCCTCTCCCCCACCCTCTCACTATATCTCTCCCTCCCCCTCTTTCTCTTTCTCTCTCTACAGTATCTCTCTCTCCTTGCCCTCCTTCTCTCTGTCTACTTCTCTATCACTTGCTTCTCTTGTGTACATCTTAAACAGATGTGGCTCATGCTGCTCTGTGACCAGGTCCCCCAGTGGAGTGCTTCCGTGAGCGTGCTCGGTCGCTTCTGTGAGCGCGCTCAGTTGGGTTCGGCCATCCCAGCGGAGTGCTTCTGTGAGCGTGCTCAGTTGGTTCAACCGTCCCAGCAGAGTGCTTCCGTGAGCGTGCTTAACTGGGCTCGACTATCCCGCCTTTCAGAGAATGAGATACAGTGTGTGTATGTGTGTGAGAGAGTGTGTGTGTGTGTGAGATAGGGAGAGAGATAGAGAGAGACAGTGTGTGTGTGAAAGAGAGAGTGTGTGTGTGTGTGTGTTTTGTCACTCTTCTTTCTTGGCCACTGAATTGTGTGTGTTTGAAGTTGTTGTGTGTGCTAAATGAGATGTGATGTGTTATTCATGGCAGTGCTGGCAGGGTGGCAGAGGCAGGGCCGGAGAGGCAAGCTGGCACTTTCACACTCTCAGCTGACCCATCTCTTTCACACACATACACACACACACACACACACACACAAACACTCTCTCTCTTTCACACACACACATACCCAACACATAGATACTCGCTAGCATCACTCTCTCAGCTGACCCATCACATCACCTCACACAAAGCAACTTTCTCTCTCTGTCTTTGTCTGTCTCTTGAACATCCACCCCCCCCCCCCCACACACTCTACCCTAAAGCTATTCTCTGAAAATGAGCTATTATCTCTCAGCTAACCCTTTCTAATAGCTCTTAACTCATCTCCACTGACACAAACACACACACACACACACACAGAGCAACTCTGCATCTCAGCTGATCCATTCAAACAACACACACAGTAGGCCTGCCTGCATGATAAATAAAGACTGTAACAGAGACGGCTGGCAAACCCTAGCAGCTCTGTGGTGCACAGACACTGTAACCCTGTCAAACACACTGAGTTGATTCGCTGTATGCTTGCACAATGAGAGGAGAAAGCATTGCCTATTGGGTTTATCTAGTGGGTTTTTAAATACATTTACACACACACACACACACACACACACACACACACACACATACACACACCCTCCTGCATATATAACAGACAATGTAAACTGTCCAAAGAACTAAACATATGGGTTTGAATGCCCTCTCTCTCTCTCTCTCTCACACACACACACACACACACACACACAGTCTTGGGTTGTGCAGTGGCTTGGGTCTTGGGTTAAGCCACATGCACATGTGGGCCTTTAAAGTTTAAGGTTGCTGGACTGCCCACAACAATGCACTAATCTGATGTCAGGAGTCAATCAGATTTGAGTCCAAACAAACACACACACACACACACACACACACACACAACCCGTATTAAATCTCCCAGAAATGGCAATCTCCCACACACACGCAAACCAAAATAAATCTCTGAAATGAGTCGACGAGGCTCTTCTCCTGTGCTCTGAAATGACTAATCATTTCTGTATTGTTTTTGTGATTTTCTGCCCTGTCTGCGCCACACTGGATGGCCCTACCAGATGCCTGAGCCATGTCTGTCTACACACACACACACACACACACACACACACACACACATACTTACACACACACACACACACACACACACTTGCACACACACACACACACATACATACATGCAGATACGTACACACACACACACATACACTCTCCGTTAACATGCTCCCAGGGCCAGCATACCAGCAAAACACAGAGGAGGAGTAGAGAGTAAATTGACAAGGATAGTAACATTTGCCACACAAACACACACACACACACACACACAAAAAACACACACACACACACACTCTGCTTTGGAATCCTTTTTTAAGCAATTCATCTTGCTCACTATTCCAGATGGTAAAGCACAGACTCTCTTCAGGGACATTATGTCCTCTTGGCTGATGTGGGTGCTATGCATGTGTGTGTGTGTGTGTGTGTGTGTGTGTGTGTGTTTGTGTGTGTGTGTGTGAGCGAGAGAGTGTGAGAGAGAGAGATAGAAGGGGTGCAGAAAGGACAGGCATGTAATTCTAAGCTTCCAAGATAGTCAGCGTATGTGTGTGTGTGTGTGTGTGCGTGCATGTGTGTGTGCGGGTGTGCATGTGTGTGTAGAAGAGCAAGAGAGAAGAGGGTTTTGTGTGGATAGGGTTGGCCCAGTCCTCAGGGCCAGGAGCTGCAGGGGTCGAGGGCAGCGGTATCCCGACATATCTGTGTGTATGTGTGTATGTGTGTGTATGTGTGTGTGTGTGTACATGAGACGAGACGAGACAAGAAGAGAAGAGACAAGAAACCCCCTGGTGCACATCCAGCTCTGGGGACACACAAGCCCTTTCTTAAGGGGATGTTCTTTTGTGCGCGCACACACACACACACACACAGTAAGAAAAGAACACTCTCCTTCTCAAATGCAATCTTGCACAACGTGTTCCCTATTTCCCTAATTCAGCTCCCAGCCTCTGCTGAGGTGGAGCACATCCACCCGTCCCAGTGTTTTGCTGATGGAGCGCATGATGGAATAAAACATACATCAGTTACACCAGCTCCACCTTCTACCCTCATCTCCCTCTCATCTCCCACGCCTCCTCTTGCCTTCTCATTCTCTCTTTCTCTTTTTCTCTCTCCCTCCCTTTCTTTTTGGAGGAGCTCTCCCGACAGTGACAGACCAGCGGGGTCTCTTCTCTCTTCATCCGACGGCTGACATCTGTCTCCCCTTAGTCCTCTTTTGAACCCCCCCCCCCAATCCAAGCACTATGCTCCTTAAGGTTTCTGCTATGGATAAAAGCGTCTGCTAAATGCATAAATGTAAATGTAAATCCAATCATCCCTTCACACACGAACACCAATCCCCTAACCCCCCCCACACACACACCCCAATCAACCTCTACTTGAACAAACACACAAGCGTTCACAAACCCCTGAACCCGTACAGTACACACACACACACACACACACGCACACACACAAACACATACCACCCCTAACCCCCCTCGTCCAAAGGTCTGCTCCCGTGAGGAGCTGGGCCAGCCCACACAAATGACAATTATGCACAAGTGACATCTCACACTGTGACATTTGCCAGATGCACAAGTGTCTGCACGGCTGGGCTCTCACAAGTGAATGACATACATCAGCAAGAAAGGAGAGCGAGAGGGGGAGGGATAGAGAGAGACAGACAGACAGAGAGAGAGGGATAGAGGGAAATGAAGAGAGAGAAAGAGAGAGAGAATGAAAAAGTAATGAGTGGAGGATAACTGAATACAAGAGTATGAATGCCAGTGGACAGGGAGGCTGGAGTTGGTTGGAGTGAGGCTGAGGAAGAAAGAACAGGAAACAAAGATAATCTCTCTTTTCTCTCTCTTTTTTCACTTCCTCTATCTGGCTGTCTTTAGAGAAAGAAAGTGTGTGTGAGAGAGAGACAGAGAAAGCCTACACAAGAGAGAGAATGGGGAGCTGTGAACAGGTCCAACAGTCCAGAATTGATACTGTCTTTTGAAGACTAGGCGCACATAGACACACACAGATGCCTTTATGGCCTTAATACTGACAGGGTTCAGCTTTGCACTGCATGTACATGAGAGATGAACCTCCTCATTCATGTTCATATAGCTGTTAGCTACTGCTACCTATTCCTCCATGTCCATATAGCCGTTAGCTAGCTAACTATTCCTCCATGTCCATATAGCCGTTAGCTAGCTATTCCTCCATGTCCATATAGACATTAGCTACTGCTAACTATTCCTCCACGTCCACTTAGCATTAGATACTGCTACCTATTCCTCCATGTCCATATAGCCGTTAGCTAGCTAACTATTCCTCCATGTCCATATAGCCGTTAGCTAGCTATTCCTCCGTGTCCATATAGACATTAGCTACTGCTAACTATTCCTCCACGTCCATATAGCATTAGCTACTGCTAACTATTCCTCCACATCCATATTGCAACTAGTTACTGCTAGCTAGCCAGAACTGCACACCAATGCAACATGCACTGCTGTGGGACAGAACATGCTACTGGAATATGCTGCATCATAGCTGATTTTTGGCACCAGAAAAAAACAGAGTGAAGTGAAGCCCAAATGTTCTGTCTCAATCCCACTCTACGTTAATTTCTGTATCACTCTTCTTTTCCCTTCTCTCCCTCTCCCGCTGTCACACACACACACACACTTTCCCCCTCTCTCTCTCAGCTCAGGGGAAAAAAATCACATTACAGTAATAGATTCCGGCAGCTCGGCATACATTGTGACATCTGCTCATCAAAGAAAAAGGTTGGACAGAGAATTATGTGGATTAGACACGAATTGTAAGGCATTCATACACAAAGCCGCTCACTACACACAAAGCCTGCATACACACACACAACCCCCCCCCCCCCCCACACACACACACACACACACACACACTCAGCTAGCCCAGGCTCACTGGCTGCACAGGCCATTAGAATCACTCTAATTGATTGTCAACAGCATGAACGTCGCACACAAACGAACGAAACAACAACTGGCGACTGGTGCAAATGAGGGGAGCGCATCTCAAGCCAGCCTGGGGTGGAGGAGAACACACCAACTTATGGAAATGGGCCAGCGCTAAAGAGAGTGTGCAGAGAGGATGACAAAAGGGATGTTGATAAAACTATGAAGAGGGATTGGGGTGGTAAAGAGGGCATGACTCGGGCATGTGTGTGTGTGTGTGTGTGTGTGTGTGTGTTTGGTGGGAGAGAGGGTTGAGAGGGTTGGGAGGGTTCGGGGGGGGGGGGGGGGGGGGGGGGAGAGGGGGAGAAAGGGGGAAGGGGGGGGGGGGGGGGGGGGGCGTGGAGAGGATAGGGTGGCGGCATGACACAGATAAAGGGTGATGTCTCCCTCCCCGGTTTTGAGCCATTACGCCCCGACGCTATGACTATATCTGGCTTATCGCCACGGCGCAGGGCACAATTCTCTCCCCAACAATGGGGTCATTATTTACCCCC
>JAGFZM010004943.1:0-12783 GCA_017657215.1 Limnothrissa miodon | reverse complement strand
GAGTGATGCATAATTTCTCTGAAATATCTCTCTCCTCTCACTGACCAACTTGTTGCATGAGATGCAGACGTTTTGGTGTGAAGCTGCTTCTTGTTTCCTTGTTGTTCTCCACTTGTCCTTCTGGCATGTGTGTGTATGTGTGTGTGTGTGAGTGTGTGTGTTTAAAATATCTTTTAGTGATCATCACACATTTCTCTCAGTGTGATCTAATCCCTTCTAGGTCTGTCAGGGTTTGCAAGGACGGGTTCCTTCCTGTAACCAGTGGACAAACAAAGGACCATACAGTACATAAAAAGGACAATACCAAAAGTGACCAGCAGGGTGACAGAAACTAGAAGTCCCTTCTAGATCCTTCTACAGTAGATAGTCCTCTAGAGATAGGTCAGACTCCTACTGTGTTTGTTTCTCTGGGTATTAGAGTCAGACTGCTGGACTAAATGGATGTCAGAATTGAACGTTCAGGGTAGTTTTGAGGCAATGTTGTGTGTGTGTGTGTGTGTGTGTGTGTGTGTGTGTGTGTGTGTGAGCTTACACACACAGCAAAGATAGAAGGATAGGGAGAAAGGAGAGAGAAATAAAGAAAGAGAGAGAGAGATAACGAACACACACACACACACACACACACACACACAATCACATGCAATCTACTAGTGGTTCAGAGTGTTTTTTACTCAAAAGTGTCTCCTGAGTAACTCTGGGAAAATGTTGGGTTGAACGTTTGGGCTGAATACTCACTCATTTCTCTCTGTTGTTTTTCCTGCAAAAGAGCTGCTTTTGGCTGAATTGTGTGTGTGTGTGTGTGTATGTATATGTGTGTGTGAGTCCATATGTGTTTGTGTGTGTTTTTAATGTTTGTGTATGTGTGTGCGTGTGTGTGTGTGTGTGTGTGTGCGCGCGCGCTGCAGACAAGCCCTTGCATTTGTCGTCAGACACAAAGTGGAACTGAAGCTGCATAATTGATCAGAATCTCCGCGCCCTTGGCTCGTTCTGGGCTAGCCCGAGCAACCGCAATTAAGCCTCACACTTAATGTGACACAAGCACTAAATGTCCACTAGATCAGGTTCCCTGCCCGGCCTAGTCAGCCAGAGACAGAACCAGAGCCGGGGCAGGGGCTCACAGAGAGAGGGGAAGCGTATCCCCCCCACGGGTGCAGCCTCGGCCTGGCCTAGCACCTGTCTCAGCTCAGCTCAGCTCAGCAGCCCAATGGGTGTTATATTATATTCGGATCTTAATACAGGATCATCTGCCATCGATCCGCCAAAGAGGAGAAAAGAGCCCTGCACCCTGGGGAAGCTCTTCCATGTCGATAAGAAGATGATAACTCCCGCTCACACACACACACACACACACACACACACACACCCTTACACACTTCTGAAATTCATCCCACTCAGGGAAACTCAACACCTCTTCAAACCACACACAGTGCTGTGTATGTGTGGAATAGGCCTTTGATCTTTGCTTCTACCGATTTCATTAAAGCTTGAGTTACCCTTTTGGGTGGAAAAACAGCTACACAACCAAACACAAAATAAGCAACCTGCACCCTCAATAGAATAATTTATGTTCAGACACAGTGTTCATCTAGATGGTTCCTTCTTCAACAAGATTCTTGTACAAGAGGCCATATTGTTGATACGCTTTATTCTTGCGGGCTAATTTCAATAAAGTATTAGCTTTCGGTTTTCCCCAAATGTAAATTACGTTCAGCATAACTTCGATCTGCTCTATAAAGCTGGAACACTAGATAATCTGATCTGTGCAATCTTAAGTGGTATTTACCCTCATGTTTATTTTATTCACCCCATAAACAGTGGGTGTCAAAAAGCAGTCGTAAGTCTGATAGACAGTTGCATTAAACTACTTATTCTACTGTATGTCAACAATATGGCCGTGGACACCTCTGTGATGTGGATGGAAGGAGTCTAACAGCATTACCCACATAATGGGGAGGTTCATGTCTGGATTACTATGAATAAAACATGGCGATGGAACCGTATTACAGGTTATGTCCCATTCCAGCACATTCCAGGGGAGATGGGAAAGAGCTGGAGCAGGGAAAAAAAGACGCATGTATTATTCAGTTTCTGGGGCCAGGGTCTATCTTTGGGGGAATGCTTGGAAGCGGTCAAGACTGCCCTCAGAGCTTGTGTTTTCAGGATGTTTTTCATAATACCCCAGTTAGTCTGCTAAGCTTCATTTTGATGTGCGTTCAGCTGTTACTTCTACATTGCAAATGCATGCAGGCAAAGGCTCAGTGTAAAAGAGAACACAGAAGATTTACACAAATTTAACAGATCAGATTATCGTTCGCACTGCAAAGGGTTTAGCAGTTTTCTCTCAGGGAATCTCTGTACAAGGACAGCATAAAAATATGGATGGTTGTGATCTGATCAGTCAAATGTGTGGAATGTATGTGAGCCTTGTTTCTTTCTCTTTCTCCCTCATTCTCTCTGTCTCTCCTCTTTCTTTTCCCCTGTCTCTCTCTCTCTCTCTCTCTCTCTCTCCATCTCTCACTGCCTCTATAGAGAATGTCTTATTTACATGACAAACAGTGTGTTTGTTGTGCAAAGCACTAAGGCAGGGGATAAGTAGTACAAAAGGAAAATGTGTAGATTTCCAGACGTAAACACGTACGCAATCTCTGCGCCTGTCTGTGTCGGTTGTCTGTTTGCCGGTGTTATTGCAGCGGCAGATAGGAGAGCGGGTGGTGGCTTGGCAGAGCGTGTGTCTCCTGATGAATATGCAGTAATAAAATGACGCATTAAAGCAGGCCTGTATGAAAGTAGCTTACTCTTTAAATGTTAATATGACCCCGGGTTACATACAGTTTATGCATTATACAGTGTGGAGCCCTGTACGTGTGTGTGTGCATGTGTGTGTGCTTGTGTAACTGTGTGTGTGACTCTGTGTGTGTGTGTGTGTTTGTGTGTGCTTGTGTGTGTGTGCTTTTGTAACTGTGTGTGTGTGTGTGTGTGTGTGTGTGTCTTCGCTGTTGAGAGGCGCAGCCTGGACACCTTGAGAAATGAATGGTGAATGTAGAAGAAACAGCTGTCACTGCTATGTTAATGAAACCCTTTGATGTTGGCAGTGCCTGCAGAGAGAGTGAGACAGTGACTTCCTCTTGACGGCAGCAAGCAGAGGATAAGCGTGTGCAAAGCTACTGCTCCATTCACAAACTGCTTATTTAGACACAAAAAAGAGTCTTTTCACAAATTATCGTGACGGACAAAAGGAGATCTGAACGAAGGAATTCTAAGGAAGAGTAATCTACAGTACCATAGCTAGGCTAAAGCTTTCATATGCAGTGTCTGGAAGTGGCCTGCTGACATTTTGGGGGTGCAAGTGCTCCAGGGGCACTTTTGCGCATGTGAAAGATCAGGGAACGGGCAACTGCCTATACTGATGTAAACATGTACTTAAAAAAATGTAGAGTTAATGAGTTAATGAGTTAATTTTCAATTCAATTTAATTTTATTTATATAGCGCATTTTTACAAAAGGCATGTCACAAAGCGCTTAACACAAGAGGCCCAATGAGCAACAGGGGCAAGGAAAAACTCCCTAGCAGCGTTTTTTGTTTTTCTTTAGTTGTATTTTCTATGGATTGTGTAATGGTGTCTGATTAAGATGGCTTTTTCTAGACTGAAGGAGCCAGTGGTCCAGTGGTAGCATCCAGGATTTCCAGCCCTAAGGTCTCTGGTTCAATTCTCGGTACTAGCCAGCTTTTAAAATATTACCAGATATACTATGTCATACTAGAGTATGAGTAAAAAACACACAGGGGGTTATACATCTTTTGAGGTGGTCAAACTCTGCAACTTGTTGTCTGCCTGAAAAGGCTTAAAAAGCACTTACAGCCTCCATTTACTTAGTAAAGCCTTTCTTTTCCTTCCATCACTCCTGCTTCTTCCCCCCTGTTTTCATCCACTGATCTCACACACCAACTGGACACACAGAGCCAGATTTGAACCCTCAACCACTGGCTCAATCTTCACACATTTACCTGCACTTTTCCACTGAGCCAGCTGGAGACCTAGAGAGAAAGATGTTTGAAGTTCTATTTGTCCTTTCAGCTGGTTGAACTCTACAACATTTGGAGCAAAAGTTCTACCTTACTTCCCATTGCTTGAGGTGAGATGTGAACCCCACACCTTGGGATTTGCAGTCCTTCACCAACCCACTGAACCATAAAGGTCTCTTTAAAGTTGATTTTTTTAACACATAAAGCATGACAAACCAATCACCATATTTTTCGCTCAGAAAAGGGGAAACGATTGTACAAAAATTTGACCGTCAAAAACTCTCATGTTCTTCATCAAAACTGATGTTCTTCATAAATGTATTGTCATTGTTCTCATATTTTTACATGTATCTCGATCAGATCATAGTTATTGTGAGGCAGTTACTGTGCACGCCACTGGTGTTTGAATAAACATCCTGAATGTGTCCTGTACTGAATGTAGTTCTCTTTCGTTTTGAAGCCGAAACGTACGAATGGATGATGCCTATCATCTCCTACTTTTTCTGAAGTCAACTTTAACCAACCCTTTGAAAAAAGGGCAGTAAGCGCTCTGACGCGCGCAGGCAACTACTTAGACAGCCCTGCGTGACGTCAGAAAGTCTATATATTGACTGCGCTTACGCTTCAGGGGCCTCATTTATAAAACTTTGCGGAGATTCCACTCTAAAAGATTTTGTGCGCAAAAAATCAGAATTTTCGTACGCAAAAAAACAAAACTGATTTATAAAACCTTGCGGCGCAAACATGTACACACTTTTTTTGTTATAAATACGGACTTGCGTTACCTTCTACGTTGTGCACGAGCCTCATTCTCCTCCCAAGGTTGTCCCATATTTTACCCAATAAGGTCCATGTTAATCACTCAATGAATATGGTAACTTCTAAAGGTGCCTTCGATAGCCAATCATGACACAGTAAATGTGAAAACAAAGCACGATTCAGGAAATGCGAGACCAACCTCCAAACAGAGGTAGAACATCTTCACTAAATCTTGTTTGAAGGCCATTAAAAAGGAATATCAAATTGAAATAACAAAAGTGGCTGTGTACAACTGATGTTGTCAACAAAGTAAGTTCAGCGCCAAGAACCAAGCACTGACTATGAATATAGAATTTGTTGCATATTTCTCTTATTAGGCATGTTACGAATACTACATTACATTTTAAAGTGCTCACATGCAGCCTCTGCGCTGTGCATCCGGCTACTTTATCAATGTGATATTTTATTTTACCATTGGAGGTCACTAAAACACAGTCTATAACAGAGTCCTATAGGGTGCTAGTCAAGAAAACTTTGCGGGAGCGCTATGCAAGATTACACGTGTGGTCAAAAGATTGCGGAAACCTGGGAACGTTTTTGGGCATGGAAAATGTTTGTAAATCCCGATTTTTGCGAGAAATGTTGCGACCGCAAATTTTACCCAGCTTCACGCAACTTTTTCTTGCGTAAAGGGCTTTATAAATGAGGCCTCAGGTCCTCTTTGCCTTTTTCACCTCGCCTACTGCGTGTGTTCTGAGTCACTCCGTTTGCTTCACAAATGTTCTTGAAAATCAACGGCTTTTTTGAAAGCCCACCACAACAGTTTTTTCAGGACGTTCCGGAATCCATCCTGCTCAAAGTCACTCACGTCGGTCCCTACCTGGTACCAAGAGTCGTAGGATGGCAACGCTTAGATGTCTCGACTGGAAACCGCTAATGGCGGCTGCCGACTGCCATGCTGTCTGCTTCTGCCTTAGGATGGAACACGCCACTGGTGTTCACTCAGCCGAGCTCCGCTGTGATCGGCTGTCTCCCGCGGCTTTCTTGAACAGGGCAGCCTTCTTCGTGGGATCGACCAGCTGTCCAGGGGCGTTTTTTTCCCCCACTGACGCTGGCATTCTTCCTCCTGGCCATTTCTCCGAGCGTTCCCCGGTGTCTTCGCTTGAGTCGCCCGGACAATCTTCGGCGGCAACGCGGCCTGCAGCTAGCTACCTAGCTGCTAGTCAGCCGCCTACTAGCCAGCTAGCCACGGCCCAGCTCACTAGCTCTTCAGCTAGCCCCATCGGGGCCTCCTTGCCTGTGCGGCTGGTTCTCCGCACCACGCTGAAGAGGCGGATGACCCCGCCATCGAAGCCGTCGACGAAGATGGGGTTACTTCCCTCCTCTCGACGACAACACGGCCGGGAGGCCAGCTACCTAGCTGCTAGTCTCTAGCCAGCTCTCTTGCCGTTCAGCTTGCTAGCGAGCTAGCTCTGTGCCACTCAGGCAGCTAGCAGGCTAGGCCTCCAGGTCGAAGCCCGCCCGTCGGATCTTTGTATCCAGACGCATGTGGCTAGCCCTCGCGCATTGGCGCAGGCCGCCGTCCTTCACCAGAGGCGGCGTGCTTGGCGGTGTAACCAGACGCATGACGGTGACCACCGACACGTCCAAGAGCGGCTGGGGCGCCATCTCCACAGGGGTGGCTTACCCCAATCGCCAGGGCGGCACGCACTCTCCCGACCTGTTTCGCCTGGCGTACAGACTGCTCACCTGGGCCTCCCGCCACTTCCTGTCGATCAGGGCGTCGCACTTGCCCGGTGTGTGCAACACAGGCGCGGACCTCCTCTCCAGGGGTGTTCCTCGTGCAACCGACTGGCGCCTCTGCCCAGCCGTGGTGCACAGCCTTTGGTCCCACTTCGGGCGGGCACGAGTCGATCTTTTCGCCTCGAGCGAGAACGCTCACTGTCCAGTGTGGTTTTCACTGGAACGAGATGCGCCGCTAGGGTTGGACGCGCTGGCACATCCGTGGCCGCAACGTCTGCTCTATGCTTTTCCCCCACTTCCTCTGATGCGTCAGGTATTGGCCGGGATCAGAGCAGGGGCGCACAGGGTGATCCTGATCGCCCCCCATTGGCCATCTCAGAGCTGGTTCTCAGATCTGGTCTTGATGCTGTTACACACTCTTGGGCCTTCTGGAAAGGCGTCCCTATGCAGGATATCTGCCTGAGCGCGTCGTGGGCCTCAGGTAACACCTTCGCGCGTTTTTACGCACTGGACGTCACCAGGCCGGGCGTAGCAGAGAGTGTTCTCTCTGGGCCTGGCGGTTGTCCCGTGGGTCTTCCCACCTCGGGCTCCTCGGTGTAGGGCTCTTGAGGCTTGGTTGTAGTGATCCATTTGTACGTTTCGGCTTCGAAACGAAAGAGAACGTTACGGATACTAACGTATCCTCGGTTCTCTGAGTGAGAAGCCGAAACGTACGCTTCGGGCCTCAAGTCGCCGACGCTGGCGAGCTTGGCAAAGAGGACCTGAAGCGTAAGCGCAGTCAATATATAGACTTTCTGACGTCACGCAGGGCTGTCTAAGTAGTTGCCTGCGCGTGTCAGAGCGCTTTCTGCCCTTTTTTCAAAGGGTTGGTTAAAGTTGACTTCAGAAAAAGTAGGAGATAATAGGCATCATCCATTCGTACGTTTCGGCTTCTCACTCAGAGAACCGAGGATACGTTAGTATCCGTAACGTTTCATCTCACTATTAACCGTTTAAACAGCTGCCAGTGATTCAGTCTCCCTGATCCCTACTTAAGGGAGTAATCTGGGGTTCAATCAATCCAAAGCCCTGCTGTTTGAGGTCACAAGTGGAGAAAAAAAACAAAATAAAACAAGAAAAAATGATATCTGATTAAGTTCATAAATTAGTTATACACTAAATATAGGTAAATATTTAGTGTTACCAGGAACACTAAATATATGTGGATACAGTTTTAATTCACTATGCCACATTCAGTGAACATTAGTATTGAACTTCATTGGTTCGTTATTCGTCTATGTTGTATCCAACTTATCTGGTTTTCTTTCCCACAGGCTACATTCAATGGGCCCAATGGACTGATTCACAGTAAAACTAAAAGAGGAATCATGGTAGCCATATTGAATGCTGTACAGAGACTGCTAATAGCGGCCCTAGTATATTAGTTTAGCCTTGTAATGCAAACGTCCATTTGAGCAGCTCGAGCCAGCTTACGAGTCCCAGGGCTGAGCTAACCGCATGTAATGCAGCAGGATCGGTGAGGATATGAGGCGCGCGAGCAGCAATTAGAATGGGAGACGTGGGGCTCTGAAGGGGGGAGAAGGCAAACAGCTCTCAGCACCAGGAGATCTTACTCAGCATCTCCGCATGTGCTGGCCTACTTTGGGCCGGAGCTTCATCACTTCTGTTCCCACATAACACATGCACCGCACAACACACACACACACACACACACACACACACATAACACTTCGGTTCCCACAGATCCCTTCCCTTGCCCCTGAGAACTCAGCCTAACCACACACACACACATACACACACGCACACACATACACACACCTGCTTTTACAACCTCCAGAAATACATTCAGGGAACAGAGAGATGATAACAAAAGCCATCTGAACCTAATATTTAAAAGATGGCCACATACGGTCATTGATAAGCACAGAGGAAATAATAGAATGGAGATTTTGATCAGTTATTTATAATCCGACAAGAAACACACAGAGAAGGTGCCACCCATGTTTTGGGACTCCTGAAGCACCCCACAGCCTATAGGATAGTAAGATGGGAATTAATCTATAGCCTTGGTGTTTAAGGTCAATGTCACAATGTGTATTATATAGCCCTGGTGTTTAAGGTCAAGGTCACAATGTGTAATATATAGCCCTGGTGTTTAAGGTCAAGGTCACAATGTGTAATCTATAGCCCTGCTGGGTTATAGGTCAAAGTCACAAAGTACTGTCAGTAGGTAAAAGAATGAGAAAATCTGACACACCGAGACTGACTGAACTATCACTAAATGAGGAGGAAACAGCAACTATCAGGGTTATTTTCCTATGCGCCACTCAGATAACGATGCTATACTATGTCTATATTGTATATTCCGTCTATGGGGTGATGGTGGCGCAGGTGGTAGAGGTAGAGAAATTACATTGCTAGCTATCGTTGTCTGGTCTAGGCCGCAGTCAATTTTTCCTCCAGACTGCATTCAGTAACCTTGAACAACGGGGCTATTGACTGACTCACACTGGATGTGTCCTTTAAAAGAGAGGCTACTGGAATAAAGGAGAGAGCCTGTGTGTCTGCATTATGTTCTGAAGGTGTTTTTAACCTAAATAAATTGTTTGTTTTTTTTAACCAATACATGGACAATGTTCTGAATGTCTATTCATGTTCTGAATGTCTATGATGTCTGAGTTATCAAATGGTAATATTTGTGTAATGTGTGTGTGTGTGTGTGTGTATGTGTGTTATCATGCATCTACATTAATATGCGCATGTAAAACTTGACACATTTGATGTAGAAATGCTTAAAGCACGGCTATGTATAAAGTAGTTAAGCTTTACATAATTACATAAGGCTTCTTATATATTTATTTGTAATGCACTCTTGATGAATAACATCCACGTGAGAGCCTCATGCTGTTCTTTGGTCGATAAACCTTTAAAATGAAATAAATTAATGGTGCTTGCTTTTGTGTACATATTATGTACCAACAAAGAAAACAATACCTTTGGCTGCATTGTGTGCAAATCTTAATTGAGACTCTATTTGTTTAGCTTGTCTAACGTCAAAGCAGCCACCCTACAATATACTATTATGGGCTGTCAAATACCTCAGCCACTCGGCTGGGTGGATTTCAAAACACGGCCACACATTAGTCAGCTGATTTAGCATGATGAAGTTGCAGCAAGCTGTTTGAAGTGGTTTTAATGAGAGCAGCTTTCTCCCTGTGGTCCACATAAGGTGCTGCCTCAAACATCAACAACATGGCCGCCAGTGCCAGAGCACAGCTGCAGTGATGAACATCTCCTCCAGGGTAATAAACACCTGTCAGTAAGATGTAATACAGTCACGGGCTGCGACCTTATGTCATCATTTATGGACATATTACATATTTAGATAATATCACAATAATATGCATAATCTGCACAAATGCATAATCATTATTACATTTATGCATTTAGCAGACTATTATATATGTATTTAGAATATATAAATATATAGTATCCTAAATATTAGATTATTTAATATTTTAGCTTTATTTGTTTGCTTATTTTATGGATTTACTATACTGTTTTGCTTTATTTGTTATTTTACATTATTTATTATTTGACATGCTGCTTATTTGACAGCATGACAGCTGTTAATGGAAAGACTCAGCAGGACTGAATGACTGGGGAGGGGTCGTACTGGGAAACTGCGATTCAAGAGTCACCACTTGCATTCATGGTGGAACATTGTCTCATCTCACTTTATACTGTGTATAGGGCTAAAATGACAAAAAAAAAACACTTGACTTGACTTAATGTGACAGCTGCTGATTCAGCACCAAGGACAGCGGTTGTGTTAGCTCAACATCAGCTGGTTCAACTAGTATGCAATAACTTATCTTCCACCAGCACAAATAGCATTGAGGGGTAGAGAACAGAGATAGCTGTCACAGATATGAACTTTACTAATGACGTTGCTAAAAATCAAAGCCATGTTTAAATCAGCCATGTTGGTCATGTTGCATCTGATTTCCAAAGTCAGGACATTCTTGATTTAGATCAAAAACTGAAAAAAGTTACCTTTTAGATGCATTAGTCAATACATATGAGTGCTGAGTATACATTTACAGTATTTGCCCTAATATTAAAATACACAACATCGAGCTGTACACATGGCTGTAAACCTCTGCATGCATTAACAAGGCCATACAACAGGGCCTATACAGTAAAAACACTGTGATCTTTTGGCTTGAAAGTGGACCTAGAACAAACAGTATGGCCTGCTGCATATTTGCATACCTACAATCTATTTGAAAGCTCTGCTTCTTCAATTTGCCTAGCATTGGCTTCAAGGGCTTTATTGATATAAACATTTGGTTTTGAAGTTTCACTTTCAAGTGATGGCTTTGTTTCCTTTCTGGCTTTGACATAAAAGCCTAAGTGTAGTGTTGTCCTTTCAATGAAGGCAACACAAAGACAGCAGAGAGGAGAATCAACAGCCAACTCAGAGACGGGGAGCACATCGCTAATATGGCATCATTTGTCTGCTAGGCTCACATGATTCTTTTTATATTGAAGAGCAGTAAACAATACAATATATAATTCATATCCATAACAAACAAAAATATGTGCTTCAACTCATTCTCATTGAATTTAGGTGGATGGATGTGACATGTCACTTCTGATATACATCTAATGTTTGATTGTCCCCACCAGGAAGTGGTGAACAACAGTTGTATGTGGGTAATAACACCACACACAAATATGTGTTTCCTGCAAACATTCACTAAGGTGATTTAGGTTTGTCATTTCCCCATCACTGATCAAAAAAAACAAAACCTATGCCCTTAAAAACATTTTTAAATTCCCTGAAAGTTGCTATCCGAGCTTTGCGAACGGGAAACTACTTGATTAAGATTTTTGGCATTTGACATGTCCTGCAGGGAAACTCGAACTGGAGCACTTGGGTCAATGTCAATTGAGCATGCATGAATTAAGCTGCCTCGTCAATGAGTCTGGCTCTTGTCAATATGCTGAGAAGCCAGTGAGTTCGGTGAGCGTGGGCCATCAGGGACAGCTGCCACTTCCATGACTCAAAGTTTTCTCATTTGGAGGCCGCAGTGCCGGAGCGCCGGCGCAGAGACGTGTCGATCTCGCTCCCACGCGACCATCTCACCACTGCCTTAATTAAAGACACAGGCAGGACAGTCTGCATGCAAATCAGAGCTGTCAAGGAGAGGCTTGGTTGGGAGCTCGGTCGGGAGGGTCGCAGCAGAGAGAGGCTCCAGTAGGCTGATTAGCTGAAGGAGATTTACAGGCACCGGTGGCCGGCCAGCGACAAATACTCCGCCTGCAGCAGACAAGAGAGAGTGTGTCGGGCAAACTCATTATCTCCTCACCTGCACCCCCGAGGCACCCTTGAACTAGCACAGACTAGTCACACTTTGATTTTTCTGCCTCATCAGTCTGGAGTGAGCGCTTTTTCAGCAAATCACCTCACTATGCCAGTATTTTTTTAATGATTTTTTTTATTCAGTTATTTTTTGTTGTGTTTTGCAAAGACTGACGTGCATATTAGACACTCCTATTCACTGCGAGTATTAGAAAGATATTTTCTCCTCCTAGATGCAGCAGCCGTGTAATTTGACTTGATCTAGTGGATGCATTCATCAGCTTGATAACTCCAAGCAAAGACGTGACTGAAGTCCAGATAGTGAGATTCAGACAAAGCACATTGGTGGATGGGGGTGGACAAATAAAAATACAGGGATGGAGATGGGAAGGTCTTGAGCGGGAGATTACCTTCTGGATGAAATGAAAGGCTGTCCATTAGACACACAGACACACAGAGGGGGGAGGGAGAGGGAGGAAGAGGGAGAGAGAGGGGGAAAGAGAGAAAGGGAGAGAGAGATAAAGAGAGAAAGGGAGAAGGAGAGCGAGAGGAAGGGAGAAAGAGGGAGAGAGGAAAGAGAGAGATAGATAAAAAGAAAGAAAGGGAGAAGGAGAGCGAAAAAAAGAGTAAAGAGGGAAAAAGAGAGAAAGGAAGGGGAGAGAGAGAAAAAAGAGCGAAAAGGAGAAGGGTGAGAGCGAAGGAGAGACAGGCTGAGAGAGAGAGAGAGAGAGAGAGAGCGCAAACAAGTCCTTCCTCATTTTTCTATTTATAATTCCCGTGAGTAGGAGAGCAGTGAGTGTTAGTGGGTGGGAATGATTGCAGAGAGGGTAGGTGCGTGGGTTGGTGGGAGTGAGTGCAGTGAGAGTTAGTGGGTGGGAGTGAGTGCAGT
>JAGFZM010004942.1:0-12767 GCA_017657215.1 Limnothrissa miodon | reverse complement strand
GAGTGATGCATAATTTCTCTGAAATATCTCTCTCCTCTCACTGACCAGCTTGTTGCATGAGATGCAGACGTTTTGGTGTGAAGCTGCTTCTTGTTTCCTTGTTGTTCTCCACTTGTCCTTCTGGCATGTGTGTGTATGTGTGTGTGAGTGTGTGTGTTTAAAATATCTTTTAGTGATCACCACACATTTCTCTCAGTGTGATCTAATCCCTTCTAGGTCTGTCAGGGTTTGCAAGGACTGGTTCCTTCTTGTAACCAGTGGACAAACAAAGGACCATACAGTACATAAAAAGGACAATACCAAGAGTGACCAGCAGGGTGACAGAAACTAGAAGTCCCTTCTAGATCCTTCTACAGTAGATAGTCCTCTAGAGATAGGTCAGACTCCTACTGTGTTTGTTTCTCTGGGTATTAGAGTCAGACTGCTGGACTAAATGGATGTCAGAATTGAACGTTCAGGGTAGTTTTGAGGCAATGTTGTGTGTGTGTGTGTGTGTGTGTGTGTGTGTGTGTGTGTGTGTGAGCTTACACACACAGCAAAGATAGAAGGATAGGGAGAAAGGAGAGAGAAATAAAGAAAGAGAGAGAGAGATAACGAACACACACACACACACACACACACACACACAATCACATGCAATCTACTAGTGGTTCAGAGTGTTTTTTACTCAAAAGTGTCTCCTGAGTAACTCTGGGAAAATGTTGGGTTGAACGTTTGGGCTGAATACTCACTCATTTCTCTCTGTTGTTTTTCCTGCAAAAGAGCTGCTTTTGGCTGAATTGTGTGTGTGTGTGTGTGTATGTATATGTGTGTGTGAGTCCATATGTGTTTGTGTGTGTTTTTAATGTTTGTGTATGTGTGTGCGTGTGTGTGTGTGTGTGTGTGTGCGCGCGCGCTGCAGACAAGCCCTTGCATTTGTCGTCAGACACAAAGTGGAACTGAAGCTGCATAATTGATCAGAATCTCCGCGCCCTTGGCTCGTACTGGGCTAGCCCGAGCAACCGCAATTAAGCCTCACACTTAATGTGACACAAGCACTAAATGTCCACTAGATCAGGTTCCCTGCCCGGCCTAGTCAGCCAGAGACAGAACCAGAGCCGGGGCAGGGGCTCACAGAGAGAGGGGAAGCGTATCCCCCCCACGGGTGCAGCCTCGGCCTGGCCTAGCACCTGTCTCAGCTCAGCTCAGCTCAGCAGCCCAATGGGTGTTATATTATATTCGGATCTTAATACAGGATCATCTGCCATCGATCCGCCAAAGAGGAGAAAAGAGCCCTGCACCCTGGGGAAGCTCTTCCATGTCGATAAGAAGATGATAACTCCCGCTCACACACACACACACACACACACACACACACACCCTTACACACTTCTGAAATTCATCCCACTCAGGGAAACTCAACACCTCTTCAAACCACACACAGTGCTGTGTATGTGTGGAATAGGCCTTTGCTCTTTGCTTCTACTGATTTCATTAAAGCTTGAGTTACCCTTTTGGGTGGAAAAACAGCTACACAACCAAACACAAAATAAGCAACCTGCACCCTCAATAGAATAATTTATGTTTAGACACAGTGTTCATCTAGATGGTTCCTTCTTCAACAAGATTCTTGTACAAGAGGCCATATTGTTGATACGCTTTATTCTTGCGGGCTAATTTCAATAAAGTATTAGCTTTCGGTTTTCCCCAAATGTAAATTACGTTCAGCATAACTTCGATCTGCTCTATAAAGCTGGAACACTAGATAATCTGATCTGTGCAATCTTAAGTGGTATTTACCCTCATGTTTATTTTATTCACCCCATAAACAGTGGGTGTCAAAAAGCAGTCGTAAGTCTGATAGACAGTTGCATTAAACTACTTATTCTACTGTATGTCAACAATATGGCCGTGGACACCTCTGTGATGTGGATGGAAGGAGTCTAACAGCATTACCCACATAATGGGAAGGTTCATGTCTGGATTACTATGAATAAAACATGGCGATGGAACCGTATTACAGGTTATGTCCCATTCCAGCACATTCCAGGGGAGATGGGAAAGAGCTGGAGCAGGGAAAAAAAGACGCATGTATTATTCAGTTTCTGGGGCCAGGGTCTATCTTTGGGGGAATGCTTGGAAGCGGTCAAGGCTGCCCTCAGAGCTTGTGTTTTCAGGATGTTTTTCATAATACCCCAGTTAGTCTGCTAAGCTTCATTTTGATGTGCGTTCAGCTGTTACTTCTACATTGCAAATGCATGCAGGCAAAGGCTCAGTGTAAAAGAGAACACAGAAGATTTACACAAATTTAACAGATCAGATTATCGTTCGCACTGCAAAGGGTTTAGCAGTTTTCTCTCAGGGAATCTCTGTACAAGGACAGCATAAAAATATGGATGGTTGTGATCTGATCAGTCAAATGTGTGGAATGTATGTGAGCCTTGTTTCTTTCTCTTTCTCCCTCATTCTCTCTGTCTCTCCTCTTTCTTTTCCCCTGTCTCTCTCTCTCTCTCTCTCTCTCTCTCTCCATCTCTCACTGCCTCTATAGAGAATGTCTTATTTACATGACAAACAGTGTGTTTGTTGTGCAAAGCACTAAGGCAGGGGATAAGTAGTACAAAAGGAAAATGTGTAGATTTCCAGACGTAAACACGTACGCAATCTCTGCGCCTGTCTGTGTCGGTTGTCTGTTTGCCGGTGTTATTGCAGCGGCAGATAGGAGAGCGGGTGGTGGCTTGGCAGAGCGTGTGTCTCCTGATGAATATGCAGTAATAAAATGACGCATTAAAGCAGGCCTGTATGAAAGTAGCTTACTCTTTAAATGTTAATATGACCCCGGGTTACATACAGTTTATGCATTATACAGTGTGGAGCCCTGTACGTGTGTGTGTGCATGTGTGTGTGCTTGTGTAACTGTGTGTGTGACTCTGTGTGTGTGTGTGTGTTTGTGTGTGCTTGTGTGTGTGTGCTTTTGTAACTGTGTGTGTGTGTGTGTGTGTGTGTGTGTCTTCGCTGTTGAGAGGCGCAGCCTGGACACCTTGAGAAATGAATGGTGAATGTAGAAGAAACAGCTGTCACTGCTATGTTAATGAAACCCTTTGATGTTGGCAGTGCCTGCAGAGAGAGTGAGACAGTGACTTCCTCTTGACGGCAGCAAGCAGAGGATAAGCGTGTGCAAAGCTCCTGCTCCATTCACAAACTGCTTATTTAGACACAAAAAAGAGTCTTTCCACAAATTATCGTGACGGACAAAAGGAGATCTGAACGAAGGAATTCTAAGGAAGAGTAATCTACAGTACCATAGCTAGGCTAAAGCTTTCATATGCAGTGTCTGGAAGTGGCCTGCTGACATTTTGGGGGTGCAAGTGCTCCAGGGGCACTTTTGCGCATGTGAAAGATCAGGGAACGGGCAACTGCCTATACTGATGTAAACATGTACTTAAAAAAATGTAGAGTTAATGAGTTAATGAGTTAATTTTCAATTCAATTTAATTTTATTTATATAGCGCATTTTTACAAAAGGCATGTCACAAAGCGCTTAACACAAGAGGCCCAATGAGCAACAGGGGCAAGGAAAAACTCCCTAGCAGCGTTTTTTGTTTTTCTTTAGTTGTATTTTCTATGGATTGTGTAATGGTGTCTGATTAAGCTGGCTTTTTCTAGCCTGAAGGAGCCAGTGGTCCAGTGGTAGCATCCAGGACTTCCAGCCCTAAGGTCTCTGGTTCAATTCTCGGTACTAGCCAGCTTTTAAAATATTACCAGATATACTATGTCATACTAGAGTATGAGTAAAAAACACACAGGGGGTTACACATCTTTTGAGGTGGTCAAACTCTGCAACTTCTTGTCTGCCTGAAAAGGCTTAAAAAGCACTTACAGCCTCCATTTACTTAGTAAAGCCTTTCTTTTCCTTCCATCACTCCTGCTTCTTCCCCCCTGTTTTCATCCACTGATCTCACACACCAACTGGACACACAGAGCCAGATTTGAACCCTCAACCACTGGCTCAATCTTCACACATTTACCTGCACTTTTCCACTGAGCCAGCTGGAGACCTAGAGAGAAAGATGTTTGAAGTTCTATTTGTCCTTTCAGCTGGTTGAACTCTACAACATTTGGAGCAAAAGTTCTACCTTACTTCCCATTGCTTGAGGTGAGATGTGAACCCCACACCTTGGGATTTGCAGTCCTTCACCAACCCACTGAACCATAAAGGTCTCTTTAAAGTTGATTTTTTTAACACATAAAGCATGACAAACCAATCACCATATTTTTCGCTCAGAAAAGGGGAAACGATTGTACAAAAATTTGACCGTCAAAAACTCTCATGTTCTTCATCAAAACTGATGTTCTTCATAAATGTATTGTCATTGTTCTCATATTTTTACATGTATCTCGATCAGATCATAGTTATTGTGAGGCAGTTACTGTGCACGCCACTGGTGTTTGAATAAACATCCTGAATGTGTCCTGTACTGAATGTAGTTCTCTTTCGTTTTGAAGCCGAAACGTACGAATGGATGATGCCTATCATCTCCTACTTTTTCTGAAGTCAACTTTAACCAACCCTTTGAAAAAAGGGCAGTAAGCGCTCTGACGCGTGCAGGCAACTACTTAGACAGCCCTGCGTGACGTCAGAAAGTCTATATATTGACTGCGCTTACGCTTCAGGGGCCTCATTTATAAAACTTTGCGGAGATTCCACTCTAAAAGATTTTGTGCGCAAAAAATCAGAATTTTCGTACGCAAAAAAACAAAACTGATTTATAAAACCTTGCGGCGCAAACATGTACACACTTTTGTTGTTATAAATACGGACTTGCGTTACCTTCTACGTTGTGCACGAGCCTCATTCTCCTCCCAAGGTTGTCCCATATTTTACCCAATAAGGTCCATGTTAATCACTCAATGAATATGGTAACTTCTAAAGGTGCCTTCGATAGCCAATCATGACACAGTAAATGTGAAAACAAAGCACGATTCAGGAAATGCGAGACCAACCTCCAAACAGAGGTAGAACATCTTCACTAAATCTTGTTTGAAGGCCATTAAAAAGGAATATCAAATTGAAATAACAAAAGTGGCTGTGTACAACTGATGTTGTCAACAAAGTAAGTTCAGCGCCAAGAACCAAGCACTGACTATGAATATAGAATTTGTTGCATATTTCTCTTATTAGGCATGTTACGAATACTACATTACATTTTAAAGTGCTCACATGCAGCCTCTGCGCTGTGCATCCGGCTACTTTATCAATGTGATATTTTATTTTACCATTGGAGGTCACTAAAACACAGTCTATAACAGAGTCCTATAGGGTGCTAGTCAAGAAAACTTTGCGGGAGCGCTATGCAAGATTACACGTGTGGTCAAAAGATTGCGGAAACCTGGGAACGTTTTTGGGCATGGAAAATGTTTGTAAATCCCGATTTTTGCGAGAAATGTTGCGACCGCAAATTTTACCCAGCTTCACGCAACTTTTTCTTGCGTAAAGGGCTTTATAAATGAGGCCCCAGGTCCTCTTTGCCTTTTTCACCTCGCCTACTGCGTGTGTTCTGAGTCACTCCGTTTGCTTCACAAATGTTCTTGAAAATCAACGGCTTTTTTGAAAGCCCACCACAACAGTTTTTTCAGGACGTTCCGGAATCCATCCTGCTCAAAGTCACTCACGTCGGTCCCTACCTGGTACCAAGAGTCGTAGGATGGCAACGCTTAGATGTCTCGACTGGAAACCGCTAATGGCGGCTGCCGACTGCCATGCTGTCTGCTTCTGCCTTAGGATGGAACACGCCACTGGTGTTCACTCAGCCGAGCTCCGCTGTGATCGGCTGTCTCCCGCGGCTTTCTTGAACAGGGCAGCCTTCTTCGTGGGATCGACCAGCTGTCCAGGGGCGTTTTTTTCCCCCACTGACGCTGGCATTCTCCCTCCTGGCCATTTCTCCGAGCGTTCCCCGGTGTCTTCGCTTGAGTCGCCCGGACAATCTTCGGCGGCAACGCGGCCTGCAGCTAGCTACCTAGCTGCTAGTCAGCCGCCTACTAGCCAGCTAGCCACGGCCCAGCTCACTAGCTCTTCAGCTAGCCCCATCGGGGCCTCCTTGCCTGTGCGGCTGGTTCTCCGCACCACGCTGAAGAGGCGGATGACCCCGCCATCGAAGCCGTCGATGAAGATGGGGTTACTTCCCTCCTCTCGACGACAACACGGCCGGGAGGCCAGCTACCTAGCTGCTAGTCTCTAGCCAGCTCTCTTGCCGTTCAGCTTGCTAGCGAGCTAGCTCTGTGCCACTCAGGCAGCTAGCAGGCTAGGCCTCCAGGTCGAAGCCCGCCCGTCGGATCTTTGTATCCAGACGCATGTGGCTAGCCCTCGCGCATTGGCGCAGGCCGCCGTCCTTCACCAGAGGCGGCGTGCTTGGCGGTGTAACCAGACGCATGACGGTGACCACCGACACGTCCAAGAGCGGCTGGGGCGCCATCTCCACAGGGGTGGCTTACCCCAATCGCCAGGGCGGCACGCACTCTCCCGACCTGTTTCGCCTGGCGTACAGACTGCTCACCTGGGCCTCCCGCCACTTCCTGTCGATCAGGGCGTCGCACTTGCCCGGTGTGTGCAACACAGGCGCGGACGTCCTCTCCAGGGGTGTTCCTCGTGCAACCGACTGGCGCCTCTGCCCAGCCGTGGTGCACAGCCTTTGGTCCCACTTCGGGCGGGCACGAGTCGATCTTTTTGCCTCGAGCGAGAACGCTCACTGTCCAGTGTGGTTTTCACTGGAACGAGATGCGCCGCTAGGGTTGGACGCGCTGGCACATCCGTGGCCGCGACGTCTGCTCTATGCTTTTCCCCCACTTCCTCTGATGCGTCAGGTATTGGCCATCTCAGAGCTGGTTCTCAGATCTGGTCTTGATGCTGTTACACGCTCTTGGGCCTTCTGGAAAGGCGTCCCTATGCAGGATATCTGCCTGAGCGCGTCGTGGGCCTCAGGTAACACCTTCGCGCGTTTTTACGCACTGGACGTCACCAGGCCGGGCGTAGCAGAGAGTGTTCTCTCTGGGCCTGGCGGTTGTCCCGTGGGTCTTCCCACCTCGGGCTCCTCGGTGTAGGGCTCTTGAGGCTTGGTTGTAGTGATCCATTTGTACGTTTCGGCTTCGAAACGAAAGAGAACGTTACGGATACTAACGTATCCTCGGTTCTCTGAGTGAGAAGCCGAAACGTACGCTTCGGGCCTCAAGTCGCCGACGCTGGCGAGCTTGGCAAAGAGGACCTGAAGCGTAAGCGCAGTCAATATATAGACTTTCTGACGTCACGCAGGGCTGTCTAAGTAGTTGCCTGCGCGTGTCAGAGCGCTTTCTGCCCTTTTTTCAAAGGGTTGGTTAAAGTTGACTTCAGAAAAAGTAGGAGATAATAGGCATCATCCATTCGTACGTTTCGGCTTCTCACTCAGAGAACCGAGGATACGTTAGTATCCGTAACGTTTCATCTCACTATTAACCGTTTAAACAGCTGCCAGTGATTCAGTCTCCCTGATCCCTACTTAAGGGAGTAATCTGGGGTTCAATCAATCCAAAGCCCTGCTGTTTGAGGTCACAAGTGGAGAAAAAAAACAAAATAAAACAAGAAAAAATGATATCTGATTAAGTTCATAAATTAGTTATACACTAAATATAGGTAAATATTTAGTGTTACCAGGAACACTAAATATATGTGGATACAGTTTTAACTCACTATGCCACATTCAGTGAACATTAGTATTGAACTTCATTGGTTCGTTATTCGTCTATGTTGTATCCAACTTATCTGGTTTTCTTTCCCACAGGCTACATTCAATGGGCCCAATGGACTGATTCACAGTAAAACTAAAAGAGGAATCATGGTAGCCATATTGAATGCTGTACAGAGACTGCTAATAGCGGCCCTAGTATATTAGTTTAGCCTTGTAATGCAAACGTCCATTTGAGCAGCTCGAGCCAGCTTACGAGTCCCAGGGCTGAGCTAACCGCATGTAATGCAGCAGGATCGGTGAGGATATGAGGCGCGCGAGCAGCAATTAGAATGGGAGACGTGGGGCTCTGAAGGGGGGAGAAGGCAAACAGCTCTCAGCACCAGGAGATCTTACTCAGCATCTCCGCATGTGCTGGCCTACTTTGGGCCGGAGCTTCATCACTTCTGTTCCCACATAACACATGCACCGCACAACACACACACACACACACACACACACATAACACTTCGGTTCCCACAGATCCCTTCCCTTGCCCCTGAGAACTCAGCCTAACCACACACACACACATACACACACGCACACACATACACACACCTGCTTTTACAACCTCCAGAAATGCATTCAGGGAACAGAGAGATGATAACAAAAGCCAGCTGAACCTAATATTTAAAAGATGGCCACATACAGTCATTGATAAGCACAGAGGAAATAATAGAATGGAGATTTTGATCAATTATTTATAATCCGACAAGAAACACACAGAGAAGGTGCCACCCATGTTTCGGGACTCCTGAAGCACCCCACAGTCTATGAGGATAGTAAGATGGGAATTAATCTATAGCCCTGTTTAAGGTCAAGGTCACAATGTGTAATATATAGCCCTGGTGTTTAAGGTCAATGTCACAATGTGTAATATATAGCCCTGGTGTTTAAGGTCAAGGTCACAATGTGTAATATATAGCCCTGGTGTTTAAGGTCAAGGTCACAATGTGTAATCTATAGCCCTGCTGGGTTATAGCTCAACATCACAAAGTATTTTTAGTAGGTAAAAGAATGAGAAAATCTGACACACCGAGACTGACTGAACTATCACTAAATGAGGAGGAAACAGCAACTATCAGGGTTATTTTCCTATGCGCCACTCAGATAACGATACTAGCCTATGTCTATACTGTATATACCGTCTATGGGGTGATGGTGGCACAGGTGGTAGAGGTAGAGAAATTACATTGCTAGCTATCGTTGTCTGGTCTAGGCCGCAGTCAATTTTTCCTCCAGACTGCATTCAGTAACCTTGAACAACGGGGCTATTGACTGACTCACACTGGATGTGTCCTTTAAAAGAGAGGCTACTGGAATAAAGGAGAGAGCCTGTGTGTCTGCATTATGTTCTGAAGGTGTTTTTAACCTAAATAAATTGTTTGTTTTTTTTAACCAATACATGGACAATGTTCTGAATGTCTATTCATGTTCTGAATGTCTATGATGTCTGAGTTATCAAATGGTAATATTTGTGTAATGTGTGTGTGTGTGTGTGTGTATGTGTGTTATCATGCATCTACATTAATATGTGCATGTAAAACTTGACACATTTGATGTAGAAATGCTTAAAGCACGGCTATGTATAAAGTAGTTAAGCTTTACATAATTACATAAGGCTTCTTATATATTTATTTGTAATGCACTCTTGATGAATAACATCCACGTGAGAGCCTCATGCTGTTCTTTGGTCGATAAACCTTTAAAATGAAATAAATTAATGGTGCTTGCTTTTGTGTACATATTATGTACCAACAAAGAAAACAATACCTTTGGCTGCATTGTGTGCAAATCTTAATTGAGACTCTATTTGTTTAGCTTGTCTAACGTCAAAGCAGCCACCCTACAATATACTATTATGGGCTGTCAAATACCTCAGCCACTCGGCTGGGTGGATTTCAAAACACGGCCACACATTAGTCAGCTGATTTAGCATGATGAAGTTGCAGCAAGCTGTTTGAAGTGGTTTTAATGAGAGCAGCTTTCTCCCTGTGGTCCACATAAGGTGCTGCCTCAAACATCAACAACATGGCCGCCAGTGCCAGAGCACAGCTGCAGTGATGAACATCTCCTCCAGGGTAATAAACACCTGTCAGTAAGATGTAATACAGTCACGGGCTGCGACCTTATGTCATCATTTATGGACATATTACATATTTAGATAATATCACAATAATATGCATAATCTGCACAAATGCATAATCATTATTACATTTATGCATTTAGCAGACTATTATATATGTATTTAGAATATATAAATATATAGTATCCTAAATATTAGATTATTTAATATTTTAGCTTTATTTGTTTGCTTATTTTATGGATTTACTATACTGTTTTGCTTTATTTGTTATTTTACATTATTTATTATTTGACATGCTGCTTATTTGACAGCATGACAGCTGTTAATGGAAAGACTCAGCAGGACTGAATGACTGGGGAGGGGTCGTACTGGGAAACTGCGATTCAAGAGTCACCACTTGCATTCATGGTGGAACATTGTCTCATCTCACTTTATACTGTGTATAGGGCTAAAATGACAAAAAAAAACACTTGACTTGACTTAATGTGACAGCTGCTGATTCAGCACCAAGGACAGCGGTTGTGTTAGCTCAACATCAGCTGGTTCAACTAGTATGCAATAACTTATCTTCCACCAGCACAAATAGCATTGAGGGTTAGAGAACAGAGTTAGCTGTCACAGATGTGAACTTTACTAATGATGTTGCTAAAAATCAAAGCCATGTTTAAATCAGCCATGTTGGTCATGTTGCATCTGATTTCCAAAGTCAGGACATTCTTGATTTAGATCAAAAACTGAAAAAAGTTACCTTTTAGATGCATTAGTCAATACATATGAGTGCTGAGTATACATTTACAGTATTTGCCCTAATATTAAAATACACAACATCGAGCTGTACACATGGCTGTAAACCTCTGCATGCATTAACAAGGCCATACAACAGGGCCTATACAGTAAAAACACTGTGATCTTTTGGCTTGAAAGTGGACCTAGAACAAACAGTATGGCCTGCTGCATATTTGCATACCTACAATCTATTTGAAAGCTCTGCTTCTTCAATTTGCCTAGCATTGGCTTCAAGGGCTTTATTGATATAAACATTTGGTTTTGAAGTCTCACTTTCAAGTGATGGCTTTGTTTCCTTTCTGGCTTTGACATAAAAGCCTAAGTGTAGTGTTGTCCTTTCAATGAAGGCAACACAAAGACAGCAGAGAGGAGAATCAACAGCCAACTCAGAGACGGGGAGCACATCGCTAATATGGCATCATTTGTCTGCTAGGCTCACATGATTCTTTTTATATTGAAGAGCAGTAAACAATACAATATATAATTCATATCCATAACAAACAAAAATATGTGCTTCAACTCATTCTCATTGAATTTAGGTGGATGGATGTGACATGTCACTTCTGATATACATCTAATGTTTGATTGTCCCCACCAGGAAGTGGTGAACAACAGTTTTATGTGGGTAATAACACCACACACAAATATGTGTTTCCTGCAAACATTCACTAAGGTGATTTAGGTTTGTCATTTCCCCATCACTGATCAAAAAAAACAAAACCTATGCCCTTAAAAACATTTTTAAATTCCCTGAAAGTTGCTATCCGAGCTTTGCGAACGGGAAACTACTTGATTAAGATTTTTGGCATTTGACATGTCCTGCAGGGAAACTCGAACTGGAGCACTTGGGTCAATGTCAATTGAGCATGCATGAATTAAGCTGCCTCGTCAATGAGTCTGGCTCTTGTCAATATGCTGAGAAGCCAGTGAGTTCGGTGAGCGTGGGCCATCAGGGACAGCTGCCACTTCCATGACTCAAAGTTTTCTCATTTGGAGGCCGCAGTGCCGGAGCGCCGGCGCAGAGACGTGTCGATCTCGCTCCCACGCGACCATCTCACCACTGCCTTAATTAAAGACACAGGCAGGACAGTCTGCATGCAAATCAGAGCTGTCAAGGAGAGGCTTGGTTGGGAGCTCGGTCGGGAGGGTCGCAGCAGAGAGAGGCTCCAGTAGGCTGATTAGCTGAAGGAGATTTACAGGCACCGGTGGCCGGCCAGCGACAAATACTCCGCCTGCAGCAGACAAGAGAGAGTGTGTCGGGCAAACTCATTATCTCCTCACCTGCACCCCCGAGGCACCCTTGAACTAGCACAGACTAGTCACACTTTGATTTTTCTGCCTCATCAGTCTGGAGTGAGCGCTTTTTCAGCAAATCACCTCACTATGCCAGTATTTTTTTAATGATTTTTTTTATTCAGTTATTTTTTGTTGTGTTTTGCAAAGACTGACGTGCATATTAGACACTCCTATTCACTGCGAGTATTAGAAAGATATTTTCTCCTCCTAGATGCAGCAGCCGTGTAATTTGACTTGATCTAGTGGATGCATTCATCAGCTTGATAACTCCAAGCAAAGACGTGACTGAAGTCCAGATAGTGAGATTCAGACAAAGCACATTGGTGGATGGGGGTGGACAAATAAAAATACAGGGATGGAGATGGGAAGGTCTTGAGCGGGAGATTACCTTCTGGATGAGATGAAAGGCTGTCCATTAGACACACAGACACACAGAGGGGGGAGGGAGAGGGAGGAAGAGGGAGAGAGAGGGGGAAAGAGAGAAAGGGAGAGAGAGATAAAGAGAGAAAGGGAGAAGGAGAGCGAGAGGAAGGGAGAAAGAGGGAGAGAGGAAAGAGAGAGATAGATAAAAAGAGAGAAAGGGAGAAGGAGAGCGAAAAAAAGAGTGAAGAAAGAGGGAAAAAGAGAGAAAGGAAGGGGAGAGAGAGAAAAAAGAGCGAAAAGGAGAAGGGTGAGAGCGAAGGAAAGAGAGACAGGCTGAGAGAGAGAGAGAGAGAGAGCAAACAAGTCCTTCCTCATTTTTCTATTTATAATTCCCGTGAGTAGGAGAGCAGTGAGTGTTAGTGGGTGGGAATGATTGCAGAGAGGGTGGGTGCGTGGGTTGGTGGGAGTGAGTGCAGTGAGAGTTAGTGGGTGGGAGTGAGTGCAGT
>JAGFZM010004941.1:5000-11981 GCA_017657215.1 Limnothrissa miodon | reverse complement strand
GTGTGTGTGTGTGTGTGTGTGTGTGTGTGTGTGTGTGTTTACATCTTTTTAGGTACACTTTTGAATGAGTGTTTAACAGTGTTCATACCTATACACTGCCTGGCTCAATTAATGTAAATAAAAACATACTGTAAAATTTGATAGATAGATAGATAGATAGATAGACAGAGCAGATAAATATATTAATATGTAGACTTGTAGATGGACAGACAGATACTAAAAGATTGATAGATGATTGATAGATACACGGATGGAGACATGGATAGATGGATGGATGATAGATAGATTGATTGATTGATTGATACATTTCCATAATTTCCAACATTTTTACACCTTTTTTAAAAAAAGTATGTGACAATAAATTCCTTGAATCCTTGAGTGATTGATAGATAGAAACATAGATAGATAGATAGATAGACTCTCTCAAGTCTGCAGCAGACAGATTTTAATTAATATCTTTCAAACTGTAGCTTTGATTCTGAAGTAGTTACATGCACAGAAATGCAACAAAAAACATGTGAAGTTTCTGGTTTCGTTTCTGTTCCCAGCAAAACAAAAGTTTCTAGTTTTCGTTTTTGTTCCCTGAACCGGTATAATTTTAAGATGAGATGTGAAGAAACATGACAATAGAGGGTAAGAGAGACAAATAGAGAGAGAGATGTATGTAAGTTGGACATGGAGAGAAATGGAGAGTGGATATTAGGTCTGAAAATTAAAAGGAGAAATGAAGAATTAGAATGGGAGGATGGGAGATTCACAGTAACACTCACACGATCATGTGTTTGTCAGTGAATGTTTACATTGATGTATATGCATTGTGTGTGTGTGTGTGTGTGTGTGTGTGTATGTGTGTGTAATTATGAAGATGACTGTTGCTGTCAGACTGCAGATATCCATGAGGGCTATTTTGGCGAGCTCTGCTCCGGCGTGCTGCGGCTGCCCCCTGTCCTCATGCTGTGGTGTCCACTCAGGCAAAATGGCTCCCGGCTCCCAAATTTAAGTGATTACAATACTTCCTCCTCCTGTCGTTCGCCGTACGCAATCTCTTCAAAGCCCTCTGCTGTTACCACTCCTGCTCCTCCTCCCTCCACGCAGAGCCTCCATTGAATAAATCCATAAATATAATTTCATATTTGCCTACCGGGTTGGCCACTGTCTTTCCTCACACACACACATGCACATGCACACACACACACACACACACACAGATACAATACACACAGACAGACACACACACACACTCACACACACACACACAATGGTCCCCCCGCCCCATCCACTGTGGTAAATGAGCTGATTTGCACATTGCCTCCTCTACATTTTAATCCGACAAATAAGGAAGGCCAGATCAGTGTTTGTCCTTGTGATGTCAGCTCTCGAGTCGCCGGCGGCTGAGGCAGGGATAGTTCTGCCTAGCATGGCCCTCTTCGTCTCGCACGGACATTGTGATGCATATATCTTTGCTGTCACTCTTACTCTGAAAAAACAACCAACCAACCAGCCAACGCCTTCACACACACACACACACACACACACACACACACACACACACACACTCTTCAATTTAGAACTAGTTTTCATGATCCATGGATGTCCTTATGCAGTTCACACTGATACTTTGATACTTCTATAGAAGTAAAATGGTGCATTTAGTGATGTTATGTTTGTAAACACTTTTTTTCAACAACACATCTTGTATATAAAATATAAAAATTATGTCACCTCATGATCTGTTTGGTCTTTATTCTTCTGGGTGACCGCAAAAAAATGATACAGAAGGCTCGGAATACTTGAAACTAACAAGCCTGTCTACTAAACAGAGAGTTTCTTCAGAATGACTGATTGCACCTTCAAAGGAAAATAAACAATATAAGGTCTAAAATATCAACTATCATTTATCCTTAATGAAGTGTGTACTATGTTATTTGAGGGCACTTTTTTTCTGGTACAGCACCGTGCAAACATATAGGCTGTACAGGGCTGTGTGTGTGTGTGCATGTGTGTGTCTGTGTGTGGACGTGTGTGTGAATGTGTGTGTAAGTGAGTGGACCCCCCTGTTTGTGTGTGTTTTGTGAATAAAGTCCCAGTGTATGTCTCTCTTTTTCAGGGCCTGGGCCAGTTGCCCCCCCCTGCCATGCCATATAGGCTCTATAGGGCTGTGTGTTTGTGTGTGTGTGTGTGTTTGTGTGCTTATGTGTTTTATGAATAAAGTCCAAGTGTATGTCCTTCTCCTTCTCAGGACCTGGACTCCACTGAAATGCCATATAGGTTGTATAGGGCTGTGTGTGTGTGTGTGTGTGTGTGTGTGTGTGTATGTTTTGTGAATAAAATCCCAGTGTATGTCTTTGTCAGGACCTGGGCCAGTGGACCCCCCTGTCGTGTCCAGCATCCTGCCCACCAGCGCTACCATATCCTGGGCAGCCCCCTCCCAACCTAACGGCCCCATCAAGCACTACCATGTCTACCAAGATGCCCAGCTCATGGCCACGTTGCCTGGCTACACCACCATCTTCTCTGCCACCTCCCTGAGGCCCTACACCAACTACACCCTCCAGGTGGAGGCCTGCACAGACGCGGGGTGCACCCGATCGCCCCAATCCAACACTTTCCGCACTCCTCCGGGACCACCCGCGGACGTCCCAGCACCCCAGCTCTTCTCAGACACCCCGACATCCGTGCTTCTCTCCTGGGGACCCCCGGGGCACCCCAATGGGGAGCTGGAGGGGTACACGCTGGAGCGGAGGGTGCAGGGCACCCAGCAGGTGTCCACGGTAGCAAAGACGAAGCCTCACGAACCCCTCAGCTACCTGGACGGCTCGGCAGCGCTCAGCCCCTGGACCGACTACGAGTACCGGGTGGTGGCGCACACACTGGGAGGAGGCAGCAACAGCAGCGGCTGGACCAGAGTCACCACCAGACCTTCCAGACCAGCAGGGCTGCAGCCCCCTCAGGTGACCGTACTCGGCCCAGACTCAGTACAGGTGAGTGTGACTGTACTGGAGATGATAGAAATATTGGATGTATATTTACATTACACTACTTCCATAAGACTTCTACTACTACTACAGTACTACTACTACCACCACCACCACCACCACTACCCTAGCAACAGCTAATACTTCTACTACCACTGCTACAACTACTACTACTACCCTAGCAGCTAGGAAGCACTACTATAACTACTACTACTACTACTACCTGAGCTACCCTATTTGCCGTGTTTACCCCATTGTTCTCTTTCGTTTCGAAGCCGAAACGTACGAGTGGATGATGCCTATCATCTCCTACTTTTTCTGAAGTCAATTTTAACCAACCCTTTGAAAAAAGGGCAGTAAGCGCTCTGACGCACGCAGGCAACTACTTAGACAGCCCTGCGTGACGCCAGAAAGTCTATATATTGACTGCGCTTACGCTTCAGGTCCTCTTTGCCTCTTTCACCTCACCTACTGCGTGTGTTTCTGAGTCGCCTTTCGTTTGCTTTCGCAAATATTTCTAAAAACCAACGGCTTTTTTGAAAGCCCACCACAAAAGCTTTTTTCAAAGCTCTCCGAGGGATTCCCGTCTTGCTCCAAGTGCTCACGCCGGTCCCTGACTTCTGGTACCCCGAGACGCAAGATGGCTACTCGTCGTTGTACCGACTGTGATCGTCCCATGGCGATTTCCGACCGCCATGCTATTTGCTTCATCTGTATGGGGAGCGAGCATGCTATGCTCGCTTTTTCGCGGCCAGATCTCTGCTCGGCTTGCGAACGCCTCTCCCCTGTGGCTATCGCCAACAGAGCGGCATTTTTCGTGGGTTGCGCTGGTAGTCCAGGGGCGGCCTCTACCCCCGTTGGCGCCAGTGCTCTCCCCACCTACCAGGCGTCCTCGCACCCAGATGGGCTAATCTACCGGTCTTCAGTGGCTATTCGGCCGTCGGTTAGCTTCTCAGCGGCTAGTCAGCTACCAGCTAGCCAGCTAACCGCGGCCCACCAGGCTAGCCCTGCTAGCTCCATCGGCGCTGCCTTTGCCCGCGCGGCTACTACGCCGCCTCAGGGCGACGATGACGACCCGGTTATCGAAGCTGTGGACGAGGAGGAGCTCGCTTCCTTCCTCTCCACTAAAGGCTGCGCCACTGTGGAAGATTTGCCACCTGTGTTGAAGACCCATGCCGCCCTGTTAGCTTCTGAGCTAGCTTTGTTGGCTACACAGGCGGCTAGCAGGCTAGGCCTGCCTCCGCCTCAGCGCTGTCCGGGAGGGCGTTACGACCCCTTCTCCGGCGCGCTCCCTTCTCCGGATGCTCTCCCACTCCCTGCTCACCCCACGGTTGTGGCCGATGCGCAGGCCTCATGGGAGGCTCCCTATGCCGCCATTGCCCCTATCCAGGGGCACGCGGCATTTTACGCGATGGACGGAGCGGGCGCCAGTGGCCTCATGCAGCTTCCTCGCGTTGAAGATGCGGTCGCTGGTTGTTTAGCACCAGCCTCTGCCATCACCTGGATATCGCCTCCCGAGCTTCCTTCCAAGCCGTGTCAGCGCACGGAGAAGCTCGCCTCCAAGGCCTTTATCTGTACAGGCCAGGCGATAAGGGCGATGAACACCGCCTTTCTCCTCTCTTCTCTGTCTGAGGAGCTGGTGGCAGATCTCTCAGCGCAGCCGTCGGACTTAACCCTCCATCAGCTGTGCAGAGCTACCGCTCTCACCTCGCTGGCCATCAGGGCGGCCATTAAAGCCGACGGGCGCTCTTTTGGCTCTTTGGTCATCCTAGACAGGCACCTCTGGCTGAACCTTTCGTCTATGCCAGAGAAGGAGAATCTGATGAACGCTCCCATCTCCGCTGATGCTCTGTCTACTGACCCTCGTTCGAGGGTCATTGAGCTCTCAGCCCTTCCTGAGACGGGCGGTTCTGTGCCCGTCACTCTCTGCCCGGTCAGAGCGCTTCGTGCCTATTTGACGCGTACGCAGAGCATCAGGAAAACGAACCAGTTGTTCGTCTGCCATGGCGAGCGTGCCAAGGGTAAGGCCTTGTCTACCCAACGCATGTCGCATTGGCTTACTGAAGCCATACGTCTGGCATATGAGGCGGCGGGTGTTCCTCCGCCTGCTCATGTCAGGGCGCACTCCACCCGTGGAGTGGCGGCTTCTTGGGCCTTCTGGAAAGGCGTCCCTATGAAGGATATCTGTCTGAGCGCTTCGTGGGCCTCAAGCAACACCTTTGCGCGTTTTTACGCATTGGACGTCACCAGGCCGGGTGTAGCAGAGAGTGTTCTCTCTGGGCCCGGCGGCGGTCCCATGGGTCTTCCCACCTCGGGCTCCTCGGTGTAGGGCTCTTGAGGCTTGGTTGTAGTGATCCACTCGTACGTTTCTGCTTCGAAACGAAAGAGAACGTTACGGATACTAACGTATCCTCGGTTCTCTGAGTGAGAAGCCGAAACGTACGCTTCGGGCCTCAAGTCGCCGACGCTGGCGAGCTTGGCAAAGAGGACCTGAAGCGTAAGCGCAGTCAATATATAGACTTTCTGAGGGCTGTCTAAGTAGTTGCCTGCACGCGTCAGAGCGCTTACTGCCCTTTTTTTAAAGGGTTGGTTAAAATTGACTTCAGAAAAAGTAGGAGATGATAGGCATCATCCACTCGTACGTTTCGGCTTCTCACTCAGAGAACCGAGGATACGTTAGTATCCGTAACGTTTCTACTATTACAGATTTCATATTCCACTCCATTCCTTTACTTGTCTATGTTTCCTGCATGTAATCTATAGTGTGACATTACAAATACAGTCTAATGAACACATGAAGTGCATGAAGTGATTTTTACAGACTGCAAAGTCATGACATGCATGACCACAGCCTTGTGAGGTTGTGTGCTTTTGCGGTGCTGTGCACTGCTCTGCGCAGAATGGCTTTGGCAGTGGGTCCTCCGTCCCTGAGGATGGAAGGTACCCGACAGGGCTCACAGGAACCTTCAGCTGTGCAAGAGTTGGTTGTTCCTGTTTCCCAACATTTGGCACATGTGCATAAATGCATGGCTAATACTCATGCATGGATAACTCTCTTTCTCTCTCTCTCTCTCTCTCTCTCTCTGTCTCTCTCTCTCTCTCTCTCTTTCTATTTCTCTCTTCTATACAAAGTCACCGTGTTCTTCTGGTACTCCAGTTGTGCAAGTCCAGCTGCTGTCTTTCTCTCTCTTTCTCCCTGTTTCTCATATTCTCTCTATCTCTCACACTCCTTTTCTCTCTCTCTCTCTCTCTCTCTGTCTCTCTCTCTCTCTATCCTTCCGACTAGCTCCCTAGTAATCAAGGTCTCCTTCAGAGCAGGGTCGAGGTGACCCTGACAGTCTCCTCCTCCCTCCTGTCGCTGATAAAAAATCTGCCGTTGCTGTTTTTTTTCTGTGCTCCATGTAGCATTAGAGCTAACACTACGCAGAGTAGCAAATGAAGTTGACTAAGTGATGAGTCTGTGTGTGCATCTGCATGTGTGTGTGTGTGTGTGTGTGTGTGAGGGGGGAGTGTATTGTCCACATTAAGAGCTTCTCAGCCAGTTATGAAAATGTAGTGCCCATCATCGTCTCGGTGACGTCCCCTCTCTGTCACCACCGGCAACTGATTGCTTCTGGGTCGATCCCTTCCCCTCCTGCCCATCGGCCTCACCCAATTAAGACTGTCAATACACACAGCCAGCTCCTGTGTGTGTGTGTGTGTGTCTGTCTGTCTGTGTCTGGGTGTGTGGGTGTGTGTTTCTGAGTGTGTGTGTGTGTGTGTGCGTGTGTGTGTCAGTGTGAGTTTTTCTGTGTGTGTGTGTGTGTGTGTGTGTTTGTGTATGTGACCTTGGTTTCACTTCCGTCTCACAGCTCAGGGAGTCTCATCTGTAACTTAGCTGAAGCTGAAGCCTTAAAGACTCTTAAAGAACGCTGCTTAAATATTCAGCCTTTTAAAGAGCTGTGGGGTTGTGTCTTACTGAAACACTTTGCTGAGGGTGTAGTAGGAGTTTTTGTTTTTGTTTAGT
>JAGFZM010004941.1:0-2500 GCA_017657215.1 Limnothrissa miodon | reverse complement strand
ATAAAAGTGCATACATACAAACTCATGTCTGTATACGTTACTAACACCACACACACTTACAGTATGAGCGTGTACTCATACATACACGGAAATACACTGATGAAAGCCCAAGGTTAAGAGCTAGAGAGAGAGAGAGATCTTCCCCAACAGTAGCCCTTTCTTTCAGCATCCACACAGTCATACATATTCACATTTCAATCATGTTGGCCGTCAGTCACCCTTCCGCTCTGCACCCAGGCACGGGAGTCACCCCCTCATCCATCTGATGCGCTCCCTAAAACGCTGACCAGAGACTTCCCCCCACTTAAGAAGGGAGGGGACTGGGGGAGGGTGAGGGGTGGTGGGGGGACTACTACACAGCAACCTACTTTGTTTGCCATGCAATTCCATTAGGATTTCATCATTTTTACCACGGCGTGAATGTCCACGCTGCTGCATTGCCTGTCTCCCCGCTCGCTCGTCTCCCGGCCCTCTTCTTTTAAATGTAATGAAGGGAATATTCTCTTCCAGGTCAAAGTCAGGGTGTCTTCGCCTCTTTCTTGCCTGCTGCTGCTGTGGTGACGGAGGCGGTGGTGGAGGCTGCTCTCTCCGGGCATCATTTCCTGGAGCTCATTGATCTAAAAGCCTCTAATGCTGCTGCTGTACAGGATACACACACACACACGCACACACACCTTCGCCAGGCCCAATGGCCAGTGGGGTGCAGGAGGGGTGACTCCCCTCGCCTCGCCTTTCCTCATCTCAACGCGGTGTAAAGCAACACACACAACCACTTTAGCTTAGCGCTAATAAAACCCTTGGGACGCCGCAGTGTCCCCGTATCCATAGCGATTCTATGTACATGCTGGATGCACTCAGCAAGGCCAGGGGAGAGAGGCAGTGGGGGAATTATGGAGATGCATACCTGGGGTGGCACTACATCACATGGCCCAGGGTTGCTGCTTTTTCTTGGAGCACCTGAGGTTCTTTGAACTGTGTGTGTGTGTGCGTGTGTGTGTGTGTGTGTGAGACAGACAGAGAGAGAGAGAGAGAGAAGTTTGTCTTTGTGTGCATAAATAAGGACATTTTGTAATGAAACACTGTTTTGTACGTGTGTTTGTGTTGGTGTGTGACGGTGTGTGTGTGACGGTGTGTGTGTGTGTGTGTGTGTGTATGTGTGTTCCTCTACCCCCACACATAGGTCACCTGGAGCCCCCCTGTGATAGCCAACGGGGAGATTGACCAGTACGAAATTCGTATGCCGGACCCCCGTGTCTCCCACTCCAACCTGTCCTCCCTGCACTACATGGTGACCAATCTGGTCCCCTACACGGCCTACAGCGTCACCATCCTGGCCTGCTCTGCGGGGGGAGGCTACGTCGGCGGCTGCACCGAGAGCCTGCCCACCCCGGTGACTACATTACCCACAATCCCGCAGGGTCTGGGACCTCTGTCCATCGTGGCAGTCAGTGAGTCCTTCCTGGCTGTCTCCTGGCAGCCGCCGAGCAGGCCAAACGGGCCAAACATAAGGTAACTGTGGGTACACCAACTTGTAGGTTTGAGAGGTTTGGACTATGTGTTTTATGTGACATATTAGATTCACATATTTGACTGACTCATGAATTGCATAGTGATGTAAGTAATGTAATGAATGACTAATGAATATTCAGATGTTGTCATTATGGGATGGCCTGGAGGGAACACAAAGGGATCATGCGACATTGTTAGGAAAGATCATGTATAGTTGTGCTAATCCAGCATGTTTTAATAACCCTGGCTGTCGTACAGAACCGTTTCTGCCTGCCAAATGAGGCTGTTCCGTTCTTGTTTTTTTTTTTTTCTTCTTCATTTTTTTTTACTCAACTTGTCTTTGACAGCACAAACAGAGAGGCCTAGTTAAGAGTCCGACTCTGTCGGCTCTGTGCGTAATCACAAATAATTACACACATCCCCCATGTGACGCGCCAATAAACCAGTATCTGCCTGCAAATCCCCCTGACCATAAACACCTTCTTATTGAGCGCGTGCAGATCAGTGCCGAGGCAGCATATACTTTTGTCTGTTCCGAAGCTGATTAAGGCCTAAATAAAGGCTTGGGTGTTGGCTGCTGATTTTCCCCGCACACACACACACACACACACACACACACACACAGACACACACACTTTTCTTTCTCCCCTCCTCCACCTCCACCACTGCTGGTGCTGCCGTGCCTCCACCCGTGTTTGTTTAACTGGGCTTATAAAGCACACATTAGGCTGAGCCCGACTGATTACAGGAAAAAAAATTAGCATTATTGTTGAGAGAGGGTGAGAGAGAAGGCCGGGGGGGGGGGGGGGGGGGGAGAAAAAAAAAGAGAGAAAAAAAACTCAAACCCTGCAAAAACAAGGAAAGAGTGAGTGAAAGAGAGAGATGATGAAGAGAGACAGAGTGAGTGAGGCAGAGAGAAAAACACAAACCCTGCAAAAAAAGGATAGAGGGAGGGAGAGAGAGAGGTGGCAGGAGGATTGGAAGAGTGAAA
>JAGFZM010004940.1:0-10427 GCA_017657215.1 Limnothrissa miodon | reverse complement strand
GTGTGTGTGTGTGTGTGTGTGTGTGTGTGTGTGTGTGTTTACATCTTTTTAGGTACACTTTTGAATGAGTGTTTAACAGTGTTCATACCTATACACTGCCTGGCTCAATTAATGTAAATAAAAACATACTGTAAAATTTGATAGATAGATAGATAGATAGATAGACAGAGCAGATAAATATATTAATATGTAGACTTGTAGATGGACAGACAGATACTAAAAGATTGATAGATGATTGATAGATACACGGATGGAGACATGGATAGATGGATGGATGATAGATAGATTGATTGATTGATTGATACATTTCCATAATTTCCAACATTTTTACACCTTTTTTAAAAAAAGTATGTGACAATAAATTCCTTGAATCCTTGACTGATTGATAGATAGAAACATAGATAGATAGATAGATAGACTCTCTCAAGTCTGCAGCAGACAGATTTTAATTAATATCTTTCAAACTGTAGCTTTGATTCTGAAGTAGTTACATGCACAGAAATGCAACAAAAAACATGTAAAGTTTCTGGTTTCGTTTCTGTTCCCAGCAAAACAAAAGTTTCTAGTTTTCGTTTTTGTTCCCTGAACCGGTATAATTTTAAGATGAGATGTGAAGAAACATGACAATAGAGGGTAAGAGAGACAAATAGAGAGAGAGATGTATGTAAGTTGGACATGGAGAGAAATGGAGAGTGGATATTAGGTCTGAAAATTAAAAGGAGAAATGAAGAATTAGAATGGGAGGATGGGAGATTCACAGTAACACTCACACGATCATGTGTTTGTCAGTGAATGTTTACATTGATGTATATGCATTGTGTGTGTGTGTGTGTGTGTGTGTATGTGTGTGTAATTATGAAGATGACTGTTGCTGTCAGACTGCAGATATCCATGAGGGCTATTTTGGCGAGCTCTGCTCCGGCGTGCTGCGGCTGCCCCCTGTCCTCATGCTGTGGTGTCCACTCAGGCAAAATGGCTCCCGGCTCCCAAATTTAAGTGATTACAATACTTCCTCCTCCTGTCGTTCGCCGTACGCAATCTCTTCAAAGCCCTCTGCTGTTACCACTCCTGCTCCTCCTCCCTCCACGCAGAGCCTCCATTGAATAAATCCATAAATATAATTTCATATTTGCCTACCGGGTTGGCCACTGTCTTTCCTCACACACACACATGCACATGCACACACACACACACACACACAGATACAATACACACAGACAGACACACACACACACTCACACACACACACACAATGGTCCCCCCGCCCCATCCACTGTGGTAAATGAGCTGATTTGCACATTGCCTCCTCTACATTTTAATCCGACAAATAAGGAAGGCCAGATCAGTGTTTGTCCTTGTGATGTCAGCTCTCGAGTCGCCGGCGGCTGAGGCAGGGATAGTTCTGCCTAGCATGGCCCTCTTCGTCTCGCACAGACATTGTGATGCATATATCTTTGCTGTCACTCTTACTCTGAAAAAACAACCAACCAACCAGCCAACGCCTTCACACACACACACACACACACACACACACACACACACACACACACTCTTCAATTTAGAACTAGTTTTCATGATCCATGGATGTCCTTATGCAGTTCACACTGATACTTTGATACTTCTATAGAAGTAAAATGGTGCATTTAGTGATGTTATGTTTGTAAACACTTTTTTTCAACAACACATCTTGTATATAAAATATAAAAATTATGTCACCTCATGATCTGTTTGGTCTTTATTCTTCTGGGTGACCGCAAAAAAATGATACAGAAGGCTCGGAATACTTGAAACTAACAAGCCTGTCTACTAAACAGAGAGTTTCTTCAGAATGACTGATTGCACCTTCAAAGGAAAATAAACAATATAAGGTCTAAAATATCAACTATCATTTATCCTTAATGAAGTGTGTACTATGTTATTTGAGGGCACTTTTTTTCTGGTACAGCACCGTGCAAACATATAGGCTGTACAGGGCTGTGTGTGTGTGTGCATGTGTGTGTCTGTGTGTGGACGTGTGTGTGAATGTGTGTGTAAGTGAGTGGACCCCCCTGTTTGTGAGTGTTTTGTGAATAAAGTCCCAGTGTATGTCTCTCTTTTTCAGGGCCTGGGCCAGTTGCCCCCCCTGCCATGCCATATAGGCTCTATAGGGCTGTGTGTTTGTGTGTGTGTGTGTGTTTGTGTGCTTATGTGTTTTATGAATAAAGTCCAAGTGTATGTCCTTCTCCTTCTCAGGACCTGGACTCCACTGAAATGCCATATAGGTTGTATAGGGCTGTGTGTGTGTGTGTGTGTGTGTGTGTGTGTGTATGTTTTGTGAATAAAATCCCAGTGTATGTCTTTGTCAGGACCTGGGCCAGTGGACCCCCCTGTCGTGTCCAGCATCCTGCCCACCAGCGCTACCATATCCTGGGCAGCCCCCTCCCAACCTAACGGCCCCATCAAGCACTACCATGTCTACCAAGATGCCCAGCTCATGGCCACGTTGCCTGGCTACACCACCATCTTCTCTGCCACCTCCCTGAGGCCCTACACCAACTACACCCTCCAGGTGGAGGCCTGCACAGACGCGGGGTGCACCCGATCGCCCCAATCCAACACTTTCCGCACTCCTCCGGGACCACCCGCGGACGTCCCAGCACCCCAGCTCTTCTCAGACACCCCGACATCCGTGCTTCTCTCCTGGGGACCCCCGGGGCACCCCAATGGGGAGCTGGAGGGGTACACGCTGGAGCGGAGGGTGCAGGGCACCCAGCAGGTGTCCACGGTAGCGAAGACGAAGCCTCACGAACCCCTCAGCTACCTGGACGGCTCGGCAGCGCTCAGCCCCTGGACCGACTACGAGTACCGGGTGGTGGCGCACACACTGGGAGGAGGCAGCAACAGCAGCGGCTGGACCAGAGTCACCACCAGACCTTCCAGACCAGCAGGGCTGCAGCCCCCTCAGGTGACCGTACTCGGCCCAGACTCAGTACAGGTGAGTGTGACTGTACTGGAGATGATAGAAATATTGGATGTATATTTACATTACACTACTTCCATAAGACTTCTACTACTACTACAGTACTACTACTACCACCACCACCACCACTACCCTAGCAACAGCTAATACTTCTACTACCACTGCTACAACTACTACTACTACCCTAGCAGCTAGGAAGCACTACTATAACTACTACTACTACTACTACCTGAGCTACCCTATTTGCCGTGTTTACCCCATTGTTCTCTTTCGTTTCGAAGCCGAAACGTACGAGTGGATGATGCCTATCATCTCCTACTTTTTCTGAAGTCAATTTTAACCAACCCTTTGAAAAAAGGGCAGTAAGCGCTCTGACGCGCGCAGGCAACTACTTAGACAGCCCTGCGTGACGCCAGAAAGTCTATATATTGACTGCGCTATATATTGAGTCGCCTTTCGTTTGCTTTCGCAAATATTTCTAAAAACCAACGGCTTTTTTGAAAGCCCACCACAAAAGCTTTTTTCAAAGCTCTCCGAGGGATTCCCGTCTTGCTCCAAGTGCTCACGCCGGTCCCTGACTTCTGGTACCCCGAGACGCAAGATGGCTACTCGTCGTTGTATCGACTGTGATCGTCCCATGGCGATTTCCGACCGCCATGCTATTTGCTTCATCTGTATGGGGAGCGAGCATGCTATGCTCGCTTTTTCGCGGCCAGATCTCTGCTCGGCTTGCGAACGCCTCTCCCCTGCGGCTATCGCCAACAGAGCGGCATTTTTCGTGGGTTGCGCTGGTAGTCCAGGGGCGGCCTCTACCCCCGTTGGCGCCAGTGCTCTCCCCACCTACCAGGCGTCCTCGCACCCGGATGGGCTAATCTACCGGTCTTCAGTGGCTATTCGGCCGTCGGTTAGCTTCTCAGCGGCTAGTCAGCTACCAGCCTCAGGGCGACGATGACGACCCGGTTATCGAAGCTGTGGACGAGGAGGAGCTCGCTTCCTTCCTCTCCACTAAAGGCTGCGCCACTGTGGAAGATTTGCCACCTGTGTTGAAGACCCACGCCGCCCTGTTAGCTTCTGAGCTAGCTTTGTTGGCTACACAGGCGGCTAGCAGGCTAGGCCTGCCTCCACCTCAGCGCTGTCCGGGAGGGCGTTACGACCCCTTCTCCGGCGCGCTCCCTTCTCCGGATGCTCTCCCACTCCCTGCTCACCCCACGGTTGTGGCCGATGCGCAGGCCTCATGGGAGGCTCCCTATGCCGCCATTGCCCCTATCCAGGGGCACGCGGCATTTTACGCGATGGACGGAGCGGGCGCCAGTGGCCTCATGCAGCTTCCTCGCGTTGAAGATGCGGTCGCTGGTTGTTTAGCACCAGCCTCTGCCATCACCTGGATATCGCCTCCCGAGCTTCCTTCCAAGCCGTGTCAGCGCACGGAGAAGCTCGCCTCCAAGGCCTTTATCTGTACAGGCCAGGCGATAAGGGCGATGAACACCGCCTTTCTCCTCTCTTCTCTGTCTGAGGAGCTGGTGGCAGATCTCTCAGCGCAGCCGTCGGACTTAACCCTCCATCAGCTGTGCAGAGCTACCGCTCTCACCTCGCTGGCCATCAGGGCGGCCATTAAAGCCGACGGGCGCTCTTTTGGCTCTTTGGTCATCCTAGACAGGCACCTCTGGCTGAACCTTTCGTCCATGCCAGAGAAGGAGAAGAGGCATCTGATGAACGCTCCCATCTCCGCTGATGCTCTGTCTACTGACCCTCGTTCGAGGGTCATTGAGCTCTCAGCCCTTCCTGAGACGGGCGGTTCTGTGCCCGTCACTCTCTGCCCGGTCAGAGCGCTTCGTGCCTATTTGACGCGTACGCAGAGCATCAGGAAAACGAACCAGTTGTTCGTCTGCCATGGCGAGCGTGCCAAGGGTAAGGCCTTGTCTACCCAACGCATGTCGCATTGGCTTACTGAAGCCATACGTCTGGCATATGAGGCGGCGGGTGTTCCTCCGCCTGCTCATGTCAGGGCGCACTCCACCCGTGGAGTGGCGGCTTCTTGGGCCTTCTGGAAAGGCGTCCCTATGAAGGATATCTGTCTGAGCGCTTCGTGGGCCTCAAGCAACACCTTTGCGCGTTTTTACGCATTGGACGTCACCAGGCCGGGTGTAGCAGAGAGTGTTCTCTCTGGGCCCGGCGGCGGTCCCATGGGTCTTCCCACCTCGGGCTCCTCGGTGTAGGGCTCTTGAGGCTTGGTTGTAGTGATCCACTCGTACGTTTCTGCTTCGAAACGAAAGAGAACGTTACGGATACTAACGTATCCTCGGTTCTCTGAGTGAGAAGCCGAAACGTACGCTTCGGGCCTCAAGTCGCCGACGCTGGCGAGCTTGGCAAAGAGGACCTGAAGCGTAAGCGCAGTCAATATATAGACTTTCTGAGGGCTGTCTAAGTAGTTGCCTGCACGCGTCAGAGCGCTTACTGCCCTTTTTTTAAAGGGTTGGTTAAAATTGACTTCAGAAAAAGTAGGAGATGATAGGCATCATCCACTCGTACGTTTCGGCTTCTCACTCAGAGAACCGAGGATACGTTAGTATCCGTAACGTTTCTACTATTACAGATTTCATATTCCACTCCATTCCTTTACTTGTCTATGTTTCCTGCATGTAATCTATAGTGTGACATTACAAATACAGTCTAATGAACACATGAAGTGCATGAAGTGATTTTTACAGACTGCAAAGTCATGACATGCATGACCACAGCCTTGTGAGGTTGTGTGCTTTTGCGGTGCTGTGCACTGCTCTGCGCAGAATGGCTTTGGCAGTGGGTCCTCCGTCCCTGAGGATGGAAGGTACCCGACAGGGCTCACAGGAACCTTCAGCTGTGCAAGAGTTGGTTGTTCCTGTTTCCCAACATTTGGCACATGTGCATAAATGCATGGCTAATACTCATGCATGGATAACTCTCTTTCTCTCTCTCTCTCTCTCTCTCTCTCTGTCTCTCTCTCTCTCTCTCTCTTTCTATTTCTCTCTTCTATACAAAGTCACCGTGTTCTTCTGGTACTCCAGTTGTGCAAGTCCAGCTGCTGTCTTTCTCTCTCTTTCTCCCTGTTTCTCATATTCTCTCTATCTCTCACACTCCTTTTCTCTCTCTCTCTCTCTCTCTCTGTCTCTCTCTCTCTCTATCCTTCCGACTAGCTCCCTAGTAATCAAGGTCTCCTTCAGAGCAGGGTCGAGGTGACCCTGACAGTCTCCTCCTCCCTCCTGTCGCTGATAAAAAATCTGCCGTTGCTGTTTTTTTTCTGTGCTCCATGTAGCATTAGAGCTAACACTACGCAGAGTAGCAAATGAAGTTGACTAAGTGATGAGTCTGTGTGTGCATCTGCATGTGTGTGTGTGTGTGTGTGTGTGAGGGGGGAGTGTATTGTCCACATTAAGAGCTTCTCAGCCAGTTATGAAAATGTAGTGCCCATCATCGTCTCGGTGACGTCCCCTCTCTGTCACCACCGGCAACTGATTGCTTCTGGGTCGATCCCTTCCCCTCCTGCCCATCGGCCTCACCCAATTAAGACTGTCAATACACACAGCCAGCTCCTGTGTGTGTGTGTGTGTGTCTGTCTGTCTGTGTCTGGGTGTGTGGGTGTGTGTTTCTGAGTGTGTGTGTGTGTGTGCGTGTGTGTGTCAGTGTGAGTTTTTCTGTGTGTGTGTGTGTGTGTGTGTGTTTGTGTATGTGACCTTGGTTTCACTTCCGTCTCACAGCTCAGGGAGTCTCATCTGTAACTTAGCTGAAGCTGAAGCCTTAAAGACTCTTAAAGAACGCTGCTTAAATATTCAGCCTTTTAAAGAGCTGTGGGGTTGTGTCTTACTGAAACACTTTGCTGAGGGTGTAGTAGGAGTTTTTGTTTTTGTTTAGTTTAGTTTCAGTCCAAAAACGAATATCCTCTGCCATTCGGACAGCATTCTATTCTACTATTTTATTTTATTTACACTCATATTTCTTTGTGCCTGGTTAGAATGTGTACTAATATGTATTAGTGAGTGCATGTATGTATAGGCATGTATTGTTCATCTAACTATAACATAGTACTGTATGTTCTGTATGTAAGCAGAGTGGCAGCAGTAATGCAGACAAATAGACAAATTAGACAAATTTGACACAAGTTAGACAAATTTATGATAGTTCAAGAGGTAAAATGATATAAACATTTGAGTACAATGAGTCTATAGACATTTATAGTCATTAACACTTTAATTTGCAAAGGTTTTTGAATGTATTACAGTCCTTCAGAGATTTAGTTTAAATAATGCTTCATGAATACTGGATTCTCAATACAAGACAAAAGAGTCTTTTTATACTATAGATATGAACGCTGATATCACTAGTGCAAGGATCCTACCAAAGCCCATTCCATGTCTTTTATGTTTTCCCGTTTAGTCTGTACATTTCCCCATGCATTTTAGTCAGGCATGTAATTGGCCACCACCTAGATTCTGCGATTTGTCTAGGACCCACTTCCTTAATTCGTCCTTTTGGCAAGGATAGTTTCAGTGTTTCTGTGAGCGGTCCCATGTGTCTTTCATCATCCTATGGCATACTCGGTGAGAGCATCAGAGTGACATTTTCTAAGACTCCACGCCCTAAAGCCCCAGTGAGCTGCATGTCTTAGCTGCTATGGCATGTATGGGCCCCAACACAAGATTTAGTGGCAAATTAATGTAACCAAACAAGCTTTACAGCTTAAAGGCTCATGTGAATAAACACACACACCGAAAAATACAATGTACACACACACACACACAAACACAAACACACATTTACACTTAAACTCGCATACACACATACAGTACATACACACACACACACACACACACACACACACACATACATACACTCATACACACATCTTGTCTGAAAGGGTTCTCAGTGCCAGGAAGTCGGAGGAGACTTGCTTACCACTTCAAACACAAGCCAGCATTTACATAAACTGAGCTTGAATAATTCATCTCCCCCCTCAACACACACACACACACACACACACACACACACATACACACACACCCTTTCAGGTTTTCTGTTGTATTCTCAGCGCCCTCCTCTACCCAAACTGTTATTATTTCATTAATTTGTTAAGTGGCGCATTAACATGCGTGACTGGGGGAGAATCCGAACACATGTAAAAGAGACTCAAACAGTACTGATCATTTGCATGAGCTGGGCTGCTGTGTGTGTGTGTGTGTGTGTGTGTGTGTGGGAGTGTGTGTGTGTGTGTGTGTGTGTGTGTGTGTGTGTGTGTGTGTGTATCCTCCTATTGAGCGCCTCACATCTGCTCTCCCCCTCTGGCTTCCCCAGCTTCACAAACACACACACACACACACACACACACACACACACACACTCACACTGTGCATTGTTCTTTCGCCTAGTTTCATTATTAAGAGTTTCTGTTTTATTCCTGTTGAGGGAAAAAATTGGTTGTCGCTACAATTTTCCCTGAGAAGCGTTTTAGTGTTTAGTGTTTAGTGTTTAGTGTTTGCTTTGAAGGCCATCTGGGACTTTAACTGGGTTTTTGTATTTGTCCCTGGAGATGATCAAGCGTTTCTCCGGGTTTTCGGGTTGTTTGTTCCAGTGTTTATGGATTAAACAGCGGAATCATTTTATTTTTGTAAAAGTTTTCAGAAATATTATTTTTCCTTTGTCAACAGTGAGGGGAACGGCGGTCTAAGAGGCGTTCGGAGTCCCTGTTATAATTTTAAAGGCCTTTCCCGTAATTGCATTGCTGCTTTTTTGATGTGAACTTTAGGGAAGACGTCAGCCACGACATTTAACTTGACCAGTCTGGCGTTCCTCAAATCTCTTTAGATGCCCCCGCGTACATCTCACCGGCCATGGTTTACATCACTATATGCATTTTCTTAATAACATGCGCAAGCTTGGGCACTTTCTCAAATGAGCTGTTCAACAACAAGCTTTGTGCTACTGGGTGTGCACATCATGGGGGGATGTGCAGGGTGCCTGTATGTCTGTGTGTGTGTGTGTGTGTGTGTGTGTGTGTGTGTGTGTGTGTGTCCTGTGTCTATTGATGTCTTACTTTACATTCATCAATGTGTTTCTATGTGTTTGTGTGCATATGTGTTAGCATAATTGTGTGCTGATAGTATTGTATGCACACTTAAGTGAGTATTCACATAAGTATGTGAATTTGTACAGTATGTACACACATACAGTTAGTGTGTATAGCTTAGTTTGTGTTCATTCATATATGTAAATGTGTACAGTGGGTGTGTGAATGAGGCAATATGTATGATTGTGATTGTGTGTGTATGTGTGTGTGTGTGTGCGTTACCAGGTTTCCATCAGAGTGCATCATAATGATCAAGTGTGAACACAAGTGTTGAAAGTGCCCACACACAAATAAAAGTGCATACATACAAACTCATGTCTGTATACGTTACTAACACCACACACACTTACAGTATGAGCGTGTACTCATACATACACGGAAATACACTGATGAAAGCCCAAGGTTAAGAGCTAGAGAGAGAGAGAGATCTTCCCCAACAGTAGCCCTTTCTTTCAGCATCCACACAGTCATACATATTCACATTTCAATCATGTTGGCCGTCAGTCACCCTTCCGCTCTGCACCCAGGCACGGGAGTCACCCCCTCATCCATCTGATGCGCTCCCTAAAACGCTGACCAGAGACTTCCCCCCACTTAAGAAGGGAGGGGACTGGGGGAGGGTGAGGGGTGGTGGGGGGACTACTACACAGCAACCTACTTTGTTTGCCATGCAATTCCATTAGGATTTCATCATTTTTACCACGGCGTGAATGTCCACGCTGCTGCATTGCCTGTCTCCCCGCTCGCTCGTCTCCCGGCCCTCTTCTTTTAAATGTAATGAAGGGAATATTCTCTTCCAGGTCAAAGTCAGGGTGTCTTCGCCTCTTTCTTGCCTGCTGCTGCTGTGGTGACGGAGGCGGTGGTGGAGGCCGCTCTCTCCGGGCATCATTTCCTGGAGCTCATTGATCTAAAAGCCTCTAATGCTGCTGCTGTACAGGATACACACACACACACACACACACACCTTCGCCAGGCCCAATGGCCAGTGGGGTGCAGGAGGGGTGACTCCCCTCGCCTCGCCTTTCCTCATCTCAACGCGGTGTAAAGCAACGCACACAACCACTTTAGCTTAGCGCTAATAAAACCCTTGGGACGCCGCAGTGTCCCCGTATCCATAGCGATTCTATGTACATGCTGGATGCACTCAGCAAGGCCAGGGGAGAGAGGCAGTGGGGGAATTATGGAGATGCATACCTGGGGTGGCACTACATCACATGGCCCAGGGTTGTTGCTTTTTCTTGGAGCACCTGAGGTTCTTTGAACTGTGTGTGTGTGTGCGTGTGTGTGTGTGTGTGTGAGACAGACAGAGAGAGAGAGAGAGAGAAGTTTGTCTTTGTGTGCATAAATAAGGACATTTTGTAATGAAACACT
>JAGFZM010004939.1:777-18941 GCA_017657215.1 Limnothrissa miodon | reverse complement strand
TGTGTGTGTGTGTGTGTGTGTGTGAGTGGATGGATATGTCTCGTGGGCATGGTGGAAGCCCCTGAGTTTTACCTCCCTCATTCGTTGTTAGAGCTTGTATGAATGAGTATGAAGGGCTAACTGAGACAATAACCTGCATGCTGTGTGTGTGTGTGTGTGTGTGTGTTTGTCAAAAATAACACTTTGCTTAGGTGTTACAATAAGAGCCCAGGTCACTGGGGCTGGGGGCACTGTGGTCTCATTTTGAATGTGAGGAATGTCATTTTGTGTTACTGGTGGCTGGTGCTGTGTGTGTTTGTGTGTGTGTGTGTGTGTGATCTGCCTTGCTCTGCCTGCATTTCTCCTGCTTATACATGCCGACTGAGAGTCAAAGCGCATCTGCTGTGAGATCGCTGTGAGCGATCAGGTCAGTCAGCACAAGGTCACACACATCCATTATCATCACAGGCCTCTATAAGACACACACACACATACGCACACACACACACACACACATCAGGCTGATGAAACACAAAGACATTTTTGTGTGTGTATGAGGTGGAAAAGATGTTTGCGTAGGCCCTGCTGATAGGCAGACACCACAGTGGCCCAGAGGTTAATGGAAAACTATGGCGCTGTGCTGCATTTGGAGTTTAGCCGTATGAAAAGCCAATGCCCTCGTCTCAGAAATGAAAAAGGAAGCCACACACTGACCCTGACGATGGTGTCCACACACACACACATGCTGACGATTGTGTCATCACACAGTCACACACACACACATACACACACACACACATGCTGACGATGGTGTCCACACAATCACACACACACACACACATACACATGCTGACCATTGTGTTTGCTTGGACTTTGTGGTTAGCCAAAAAGCTCTGCAAACTACTTCAGCTGTCTGTAGTATTTTATCTCAGGTCTTCAATGAACTGAAGTCCTAAAAATAAAATAAAACAGTAAACCTATGTTGACCAGTTTGACCAGGGGGGCAAAGGTGATAATATATAATATTATTTAATATTTATAATAATGAAATACTTCAATTCAATCCAATTTTATTTATATAGCACATTTTTACAAAAGGCATGTCTCAAAGTGCTTAACACAGAGAAGCCCAATGAGCAACAGGGGCAAGGAAAAATTCCCCATCAGCGTATTTTTTTTAACTATATAATAGCATTATACATCTTTCTTAAAATAAATGATCCTGCCCTAAAACGTACTGATATTGAGACGCTTATTTGTATTGGAAGCTTTGTGAAGTGTTAACTTATTTAGATAGGAGCGCCATTATTTACTGAAACATGCAATAGGCCTAAATAGCCCTAATATGATATTAGATATGCAAAATAGCTAGCAGTTATTAGACATGCAATAGTGCTAACACATATTAGACAAGCAATAGGACAGCTAACAGCTAACGGCTATCAGACATGTTATAGGACTAAGGCATAATAGTCCTAAAATGTGTTAGATAAACTGGAACATGAAGATTATGCTGTTTAACCTCCAGGTAGCGTCTCAATTTGCTGTGTCAGTGTGAGTCATCTGTTTGAAGTTAAATATTTAGCCAATGCTAGTTCAGTGCACTGGACTGCTTTCCCTACTGGTGACATGGAGTCACTGAGATCTGGCATGGATCCGACAGGTTCCAATGAATAAATACATGAGTTGATAAATAAATGACACACATGTATCCAGCACACACACACATGTAATTTCCATTTCTAATCCTTCAGACCCATCATGCAGGCCCTATTAGTAATTTCTCTCCTCTCACATAAATCTCACATCATTTGCAAAGCCCAGAATGTTTTCTTTTTATAAATAATCACTTTAATATGTTTGCCCATATTATATTCCCCAATCCCTGCAAACGAATCTCATGATTTCTGATGTACTCAAATGTACACATATACGCATCCATAAAGTGCCAGATAAAGTCTGTCCTCTGATCTGCAGCCCAGGCACATCAGCCCTGGCCTCCCTCAAAGGACAATAGAGTGAAAAGTCTGATGCTCTGGGAGTTAGGGGTGTGTGTGTGTGTGTGTGTCGGAGGAAGGGAGCTGAGGTGCGTGCATATTGATTAGTCCAAAGGGCCTCGGGGTCGAGAATTTTGCTGCTTGCTCAATCGATGGCAGCCCCCTTCCGAGCGAGAGCGCTCAATATGCGCTTTATCTTCCCCCAACCACTAGTGAGCACACAAGCCCTGCTCCTGCCACCATCACTCTGCTTACTGTTGCCGCCGTGTGTGTGTGTGTGTGTGTGTGTGTGTGTGTGTGTATGTGTGTGTGTCTGCCCATTATCGATAAGAGCCTTCAGTGCCTCAAATCCAACAGACAGGACTCAAACTCGGCTCACCAAAGCAGCCAGTACACACACACACACACACACACACACACACAAGCACCAAAGGAGCCTGCTGGTCCAAATCACCTGAGGTCCTCCAGCAGCCAATCAATACATGGAAGAGGTAACGTCCATTTTAAAAGACAGACACACACACACACACACACACTCACACAGGATCAGACAGTCTTACATAATTACACACAAACAGACAGGCATGCACACACACACACTCACACACACACACACACACACACACACACAAACACACACACGCTTCTGCATGGAGCACCATGAATCCCTTAAATCCCACAGCCATTGCTCAGATCACATGGAGCCAGAGAGAGACTCAAAAGTGCAGATTAGAAATGTGGGCATGTAAATATTTACACAAGTACAATTCAATACAATTATATTTATTCATACACTGACCAAAGATCTTTTAGAACACAAGATAAAGCATTCCAGGCTTCGTCAGTGTAATCAAATTGATACTTTTCCGGTCTCCTAATTACGGACGTCATAGACTTTATAACATTAACAAATTCTCTTAAAAAGAAGTTAGGCATTATAAACATAATTTTGTGTGTCGTTTTTTTAACATTGCTTATGTGTGATACCAATAACGCATGTTTTAAGACAAGGGATAAATAATTAATTTTATCTAGCTTGCTAACGTTAGTACGGCAAACCGATTTGACTGGGTTACTATGGGAATATGGCTAGCGATGCGGGCTAGCTCGCTAGCACTTGGATTTTGGTTAAACTTGAATATTGTTGTAAACAAACTTGAGATGTAAATATCCATTTTAGCTGACAGCAGTAATGTTGTCTAACAAGGTCGATTTCATTGAGACTGTTATTTAGTAATAAGTTGGCTATTAAATGGCTATGGACTCTGATTTCGTTGGTTAGCAATTAGACAGTAATGCATGTTTCTGGCTGTATAGGCTGAAATAAAGTTTGTTTTCTTCCATTCCGTTAACCTAGAAAATATATTTTTAAGCTAGTATTGATCACATTTACCTGCCTGTGGTGACAAGGGGTGTAAAAAGTCTCAAAGACTTTGCTCAAATAAGGGAAATTGATGTATTGGTGGAAATGGAGTGAATTCCTACTAATTCCCCATTAAGTTTAACGCGAGTCCCTTTTACTACCGGTCTCCTAAACAGGCGTGGCAGCCTCTCGAACACTACGTCATTGATACAGGAAGAATCTCCTTATGATTCGTCTCGCTTCATCAACCGTCTCTGCACTGACCCCCTATCAGAGTTCACCAGAGCACTATTGTGCCTCTTGTTTCTTCTTTTAATGTCCTTTTAAGTTCCATCTAACCTCCTATCAGAGACCAGCATTTCACCATTACAGCTCGACAGTAGTTAACCTAACCCCCCATCAATAGAGCACCATTCTTTTCTTCTATACTCTATCATTAATCTAACCCCTTATAGGTGACCAGTAGAGCACATTGTCCTACAGCCCCTGGTCAACCTAAGCCCTATGAGAGACCAGCAGAGAGCCTTAGTTACAATATTTAGTTAACCTAACTCCCATCAGAGACCAGCAAAGCACCATACTCTTCTCCAAAAATCTTCTAGTTAATAAAATCCCCTATATCAGTGACCAGCAGAGCACCATTAGATACCCTTCTACAGCCTCTTGTTAACCTAACTCCCCTAACTCCCACCATAGCAGCTCCATAGCAAGGAAGAGACCCAGATTGTCCTTTAGCTATTAGAGCTATTTCCAGTCCAGTCTGTGTACAGTGCCAACCATGCCATGTCATGCCAGTCTAGTCCAGTGCAGTGCAATGTTAATTAAAGCTGGCTTCTTGTTGCCATGTCTCTCCCTGGTGGGCAGGGTGCCAAGGTTGAGTCTGGAGATGTGTGAAGGGACCTGCCAACAGGCATTTCACACACACCACACACACACACACACACACACACACACACACACACACACACACACACACACACACAGACACACCTATTAAGGCCTGGAGGGCCAATGCCACACACACACCTATTAGCGTCTAAAGACCACACACACCTATTAGTGTCTTTTAGTCACAGCACTCATCTGCCAGTGTGTGTCATGATACAGAGTAGATTCAGTCTCTGATGAAACATCTATGTGTGTGTGTGTGTGTGTGTGTGTGTGTGTGTAAGAGAGACACAGTCACAATAATCTCCACTCATTTAAGCAGAGAAGAGTAAGGTGCCACACTCTGTGGCTCAACTGTTCTCTCTCGTATTCATTATGGCCCTCCACTCTTTCTCTCTCTCTCTCTCTATCCATTGCCTCTCCTCAATCTCCCTCCGTCCCTCCTTTCTCTACCCATTCCTCCACCTCACCCTTCCCTCTCTCTCTCTTTCCCTCTTCCTCCCCTCTCTCCTTTCCTTCATCCTTTCTTCCTTTTCATCTTTCTCTTTCTCCGACTCCCCCTCCTCCCTCTCTCCCATTGTCCCTCTCTTTCTATCTATTTCTCTCTTTCCATCTTCCCCCTCCTCCCTCCATCCTCTTTTTCCATTTATCTCATTTCCCCTCCCACTCCCCCTCCTCTCTTCCTACCATCATCCACTCTTTCTGTCTGTCCTTTTCTCTCTCTCATCTCCCAATCCTCCTATTTTTCTCTCCCCCATCCTCCACCTTTTCTTTCTTTCTCTATCCATCCATTTCTATCTATCCATCCTTTCCCCCACCTCCCCTTCTCATTTCATTTTTCTTTCATTCATCCTTTCTCTTTCTTTCTCCACCTCTCTCCCTCTTTCCTCTTCTTTCTTTTTCTCTCCCTCCCCCTTTCCTCCCATCATTCACTTATTCTTTCTCTCCATAGCCTCTCCTCCCAATCCTCCATCCTTTTTCTCTTTCTCTCTCCACCTCTCTGCTCTTCTTTCTTTTCCTCCACCTCTCCCTCCCCCTCCCTCTCTCCTCCCTGAAGCTGTGTGCTGTCTCTCTGAGGCTGTGCAGCAGCAGACAGACAGACCGGTTTTGACAAGACGCTTCAGACTGCCGTGGTCCAGCTGGCAATAAGAGAGTGGGTGGACTTCTACTGTTAGAGATGGAGACTGTACGCATGCAAGCGCACACACACAAACACACACACATACACACACACACACACATACACACATCCATGCACACACACACACACACACACACACACTGTCGGGAGGACTTGCACTGATAAAGATGGAGAGTAGGTGGCACAGTTGGAGATGGGGGATGGATAGAAGCACCAGACTCTCTAGCCTTTCTCACTTTCACACACACACACTCACACTCACAACTCACAGCATTTTTGCAAGAATAATTTGTGTTGTTGAACAGCATATGTTGTATCTCCTGGGTCAAGAGAATGAGAAAAGGAGAAAAAAACGTAGTGCTCTGCAGTGTTCATGTATTGTATGTGATTAATGGCAAATGTACTAGAACATTCTCTCTCACTCTCCCTTTATGTCTTTATCGGCTGTCAAGATGGTGTCTGTAAAGATGTTGTTTAATGGATTATTTTCTCATGTAGATGTTATACAATAACAGTGACCTATACCACAGACAGAACAGAAATCTGGAGAATTTCTCCCCTTCTCTCTCTATATATCTCTCTCACACACACACACACACCCCTCTGCCACCAGCCCAAATGGCTATCCATGCCCTGCCTTGGCAGGAGGAGCATGCTTTCATTGTGTGTGTGTGTGTGTGTGCGCGCGAGAAAGAAACATTCTGACTGCAGTCCCTGACCAAACGTAGTCAGTCAACGTCTCCTGTTGGGCATTTATGAGTCTCCAAGGGGCCATCTGTCAGTGACGGCCTCACTCGGCACATGAAACTCTCAGATTCATGAGGAAACACCACCGTTTAGTGGTACACTGGTACAATGCTTCTGTTTCTTTAATTACCCTGAAATTATACAAAACTTCACTGAGCATTCAATGTCTAAATAGGTGGAGAAGGTGTGTAGAGTTTAAACAGGTTGTAAAAAATCTGGAGAAGAACTTGTGAAGAATTTGATTTTGTGGGAACACAAACCTGCTGTAAGTAAATTGGTCTAATATTTCATTTTTTTATTCTTGAGAGTGAAGAATCTTTCTTCCACGTGTCTGAACATATGAGTGTGTGTGTGTCAGCAGTTAATGAATAATAAGTGTCCTATGACAGAAGGGTGTGTTTGTTCTGAGTCTGAGTCTACATTAGCTTTTAATAGAAGGCATGACACACACACACACACACACACACACACAAGCGTTTAATCACTCTCCAGTAATGTCCTATTACTAGGCCATGAGATCAGCAAGGTGAAAAAAAGAGAGAAACACAAACACACAAACACACGGGCGCTTGCACTGAAAACACATCCTCTCCTTTTTCACACACACATTTCGCACACACACATGCATTCTTAAGCACAGAAGATTCCTACTTTCGTTTAATTCACACACACACACACACACACACACACACACACAAAGACTAATTCCTGATGATGCCCTCTCTATTTCTCTCTGCCAAACACATACACACACACACACACACACACACACACACAGAGGCTTCATCACAGAGGCTACATCCACACTGGCAGATGATTTTTCCTTGCTTCTCTGCCATGGTGATTATGGGGGATAAATCCCAGTGACCTGTATGGAGTACACAGGCTCTATAAAATCCAATTATTTCTGCCACTCTGAAAGACCCTCGAGTAATTACTCCTTTAACTGCCAATCGTGCTTCGCCTGACACTTTATCCAGTGCGCCTGGATCCAGGTGAACATGCACTCAAGGACAGACCGAGCATGCTCAGTGGCGTACTCACAGATGAAGTGGGGTTTGAGGAGTGGGATGGAGAGTGTGTGTGTGAGCGTTGGAGAAATTGGTTCTGGAGGATGAGGGGGTCAAGGGCAAGTGAAGTTTCATTGGAATCAAGGTAGCATTGAGTGTGGGGATTTGTGGTAGTGTAAGGATGCAGACATTGTGTGCGTGTGTGTGTGTCTATCCAATATACTGTAGACTGGCGCCTGTGACACAAACAGAGTGGTTTTGAAGAAAGGAGGGATGAGGAGGTCAGTGGCAAGTGAAGTTACATGGGTGCAGCGTAGCATTGAGAGTGGGGGCGGGTAATGCATGACAAAATTGTGTGTGTGTGTGTGTGTGTGTATATGTGTGTGTGTGTGAATATATGTTTCAATACAGAAAGATGTGCGTGCATACACACACACACACACACACACAGAATGTGTTTCTGGAGAAAGGAAGGACGAGGGGGACAAGTAAAGCGAATATGCGAAGCAACATAAGAAAGGAAATTGTTTTGACACAAGTTAGAGAGGTGTGTGTGTGTGTGTGCTATTGTGTCTGAGTGGTGGGGGGAGAGATAAATGCCAAGAATGTGACAAGCTGAGTGGAATAAGAAGGATGAGAGATGGATAAATGAGGGGAGAGAGAGAGAGGAAAAAAGAAAGAGAGTGATACAGAGGGAGACATCAGGCAGGGAAGATAGAGAATGAAGGCTGGCAGCCTGGTAGAGAGATGTGTCTGTGTGTGTGTCTGTGTGTCAGACAGTGCCACAGAGAGACTGGTGCGATGCCAGTGTGTGCGATGGGCATCGGGGGAGATGAGAGAGGAGGTGCTCCACTCTTGGCTGGCATGTGTCAGGTGGATGCCCCCCTCTCGCTGTGCCCGCCTCTGATCCATCCGACAGAGACGTGTCTCTCCAGGCAGACGTTTCAAAGGCAGGCGGTTTATTTATTTATCTCCCGTGCCCAGCCATTCTGTTTGGAGTTCTCTGGTGCTCTGGAGCGACACGCAAAGTTCAGCCGGCTGTTAACTGCGGTGGGGAGGACAGGTGGAGTGGACAAACAAGCATCACCTTTGGACGCACATGCATTACCTTTGTATATAACACACGCATCATTGGTGTACACAACACGCGCATCACTGGTTTATACAACACACACATCAACACAAGCACCATCTGTGTACACAACAAGCTTCCTCCCCCAGCGCCTGTGAGGCATCTGATAGATGCAGGTTAAGCCCGCTTCTCAGAAGGCGGGTATTATAGTAGATTCACCAGACTAAGCTCCTACGAGCTTATTTGTTGCGGAAGCCAGGCGACAGCATCACTGCAACATCCCTGCTTTGCTGCAAAAAAAAAAAAAAAACATTAATAGGCCTATTAATAAATACAAATAGTAAATAAAATGATTATAACAATTATAATGATAAAATCATGTTAGCAAATCAAATGAAAGGATGTATCTCTTCTTGTCTGGGCCTCACAGGCAACTCCATTCCCCCAGCTCAGTCTGAGTCAGGCGCATAGTCCAGTCTCGAGTGTCTCATCCCCCGCAGTGAAGGTCAGTGGTCTCTGAGGCAGCAGAATGGCCAAGCCAACATCTCCCCGAGGCCCACGGCACAGCACTCTAACTGTCAACTCTGCTTCCCAGCCACTGACAAACAACATGGCCGCCGCCTCTCTCACTGAGCACTGTAGCTGCAGGTGCATTAAGGGTGCTCGAGATTCTGCAGGATTTAGTACGATTTTATTTTTGTCTCAAATCTTAGGCATCTGCCCTTGATCGACTTGCTTTCTGCCCCATTAATACATTGTGAAAAAACCTGGTCTCTAAAGATAACACAGCGGTTGAGAATGATAGTTTCTTTGCACTTATGGGTACAAAATGTAACACGTAAATTTCTCACTCAAATACAGCGCATATCTGTATTTTACAGAATGGGTGGCAACCCTAACATGCAAACACACACACACAGGGTCTGATGAGTGGTTAAATGCAAACACACAGTGAGTGTCGCCCAGACGAGCATCAACAAAACTTTTTTATTATTATTATTTTACAAAACAATTTCTGTCTCGCCACTGGGCTGTCAGGTTTTTCCTGTGTGTATATTGCGAGTGCCCGAGGCTAAGAGAACATTAAGCAGATGTGCCATTTGTGGCAGCCTCTGAGAGCCCATTAGTGTAGCGTAGCAATAGCCTAGCATGAGAGCAGCCCTCTCAGTGTTGTGTAACCCACTCTGATGGCGTCATTTAGCATTTTAACCCACAGACACTGGCAGACACAGCTAACCTCTAATGCCTGCCTCTGCTGATAGCTACCCTTACCAAAATGGTTTCTCAATTAGCCCAGTGCATTAAACACCACAGGGCTCAGCCATTGGGAAGTGCTAATGCCTGCGCTGCTGCTTGACCTCACCAAAATGGCTCCTCAATTAGCCCAGTGCATTAGACACCTGCAGTCCTTGCAGTCAATAGTGTAGTTCCTCTGGAGGAGATAATGAACTCTCCCTCTCTCTTCTCTCCACCACATCTGCCTGGTCCGGGCCAAACCCGGGCCATATCTGGCCCACTTCCAGCTCTTCTGTGGGTGGCTGTGATTCTGCTGAGAGCCTGCTGAGTCCACTTATGTTGCTCCACACACACTCAAACACACTCTTCTTTGTCTCATTCTGCTGACTGTGTGCTGGGCCTACTGTGCCAGTGATTGATTAGAAGCCTGCAGGCTACATTAGCTTCACTCATCACCGACCTGCTAACTTTATATTCACGCTAATAGAGATGCTTTTATCCGTAGCACCATACAATACAAAAAAACCCCAAGATATTTCAAACATGTACTCAGTTTAAAAATTTAAGCAGCAACTTAAATAGCAACATTTAAATAGAGTTATAAATCATTTACTGAAGCGCAACTGTTGTCTCAGGTTTGGCTGTGCTGTTGCAAAAATTTATTTCTATATCAAGAGAAAATGGCTCATTACACTGAAAAGAAAATGTGCACACAACTTTAATTTTCCTAAACATCTGTGTTAAATCAGTGCAGTTTCTCTCAAATGAGCTCACAAAAATGAATGCACCCAGCATTTATAAAGTACAAGTCATGCAATTAACATTAAAATTAAAAATGAAAATGAAATAGACCATCAGTCTAGACATTCAAGTACGAACACCGGTAGAGATGATACAATGATCCTTTGGTAATGCATTAAATAACACTGTGTAGATGCACTGGCAGATAAAAACATGTGAATGCAAATAAATGTTGACTCGTGCAGACGACATTACTGTGTCACAGCAGCAGTGCTTTTTCCATTTTCAGTTTCCAGAAACCGTTAGGCTTGAAGCTCGGTTGGCCATGGGGCGTTGTGTGACCTTGGCTGAGACAGACGCGAACTGCGTCCCAGTGAGTCCATTTGATGCATCAGGGGACGTTTCTGCCCCGTGCCGCCATGCCATGCCGCCAATCACACACACACACACACACACACTGTGCTGCTCAGCGTCTCTGCTCTCTGGCTCACTGAGAGTGTCTCTCCGGACTAACCCCAGCGGTGCTGTCCATAGCTATAACTTCACACCGCACGCCACATCCAAACATCCCCTGCAACCGCCAGTGACAGCAAGGCCAGGCACCTCCCTGCATCAAACTGTCTCTACTGTTTACGTCAAGCAGGAAAAAGTGGAAAAAGCTCTCCACATCAAAACAGAAAAAAACACATCTCCCAACTCTGGCTGCAGCTTGATCTCTCCTTCATATTTCATGCAAAAATGAAAGTTCGAAAGCATAGACATGAAAAAAAGAAGGACCTCATCAAGCTCAAAAAGAAGTCCAGATGCCCTAACTGAACATTAGGACAACATCCTCATGAGTGAAAGCAGTACACTTGGGATTGGATTTAGGATTAAAGGCCGTCTTCCTGAATGTTTTTTTGTTTTATTGTTATATTAGCCCTATAAACAGAAAAGAAATGAGAAGTTCAGCTCAGACAGCATACAGCACAACGGTAGCCGTATGCCTGAATCAGTATCTGCCCACCAGGAAGCAAATGTCTGCCAATTTCACACAATGCTTTGAAATGACGTGAACGTGTTTGGTGATCAGGTGAGTGTTCAGTACCTTTGTCTAATCTCATAGGAGGCCAGTTTCCCTTTGAACTAGTGTGAATCTTGGGAGTGGGAGTGGGAATTTTTCCTGCGGCCACACAATATTAGACACACACAGAAGCTATGAATACCAACAATCATGAGAGTAAAGACACGAATATAGAAATTTTATTTGTCAAAATGAACAAAAGGCCTGAAGCATCAGGCTAGTGGCAAACCCTCATGCCTGCACAAACAGCCCTCAGTATGCACACAAACACACACAAACACACCTCTGCTTTGACCTCCGCACGACCTCCACAAAGAATTGGGAAGCAGACTCGTGCTCAGTATTCTGAGTGGATGCTGACGTCTGTGTGAAGAGCGTTCTTACAGCGAGAACAGAAGAACCCCGGACCTCAGAGCTGTCGGGCGGAACCAGCAGGGCGCCTGCTCCCACGGCAACATGGAGAGAGGTGACAAGCAGGGAGGATTCTGGGAGCTGCTCTCTTCGTTACGGCACAGTCAGACGTCTTGGGTTCATGCGGTCTTCAAAGGCCAGCGATGGAGATCCGTGGGCGTCCGCGTTTGAATGGTGCTCTCTGTCTCAATGGTATTCTCTCAGGGCATAAGCTAGTAGCACTGCGCTACTAGACTCGCCCAATGTGACCCTGCAATTCCAGCTAATGACCTACCTTTATCTAATCAGGTGTCCTCCATTGAACTCTCTGTCTCCTACCTCTTAATTATCACTGGTGAAAAGGTTATGCACATGCACACCCACCTACCCCCCCCCCCCCCCCCCACACACACACACACAGTCAGACAAATACACACACATTTACTACTTTTTTAAACACACTAAAACAATCCAGAGCTAAAAATGTGGTAGGCATGGTTAGCATTCATTGCCAAACGGAAACAAAAATCAGAGCTGATCTGGTTAACTGAACATTGATTTACGGAAGACGTGGTCACAGTATACCCCTTTGTTTGCATGTGTGTGTGTGTGTGTGTATATTTGCCTGGATAATGTACAAGGGTATGTGTATTCATGTGGATGCTTGCATGTGTGTGTGTGTGTGTATGTGTGTGTGTGTGTGTGTGTGTCTGTGTGTGTGCATGTGTGCTTGGAAAATGTAAAAGGGCTGTGTATTTATGTATGAGCAGGCATGCATGTGTTTGTGTGTGTGTGTGCATGCATGTGTGTGTCTGCTGACCCCGCATGAGCTGAGCATGAGCATAAAGTTGTCCTGAGAAGGGTGAGGTGGTCAATGCATAACTGTTTGCATTATTACACATGTGACACGGACTTCAAACACAGACTTTGACTTGGGAAAGCTCAGATAAACTCACTTTTTCTGGGGGGTACTGAGCACACACACACACACACACACACAAAAGACATGGGCCCGCAGTGCAGTGACCTTAAGAGACCCTTATGAAAACCTATGCAAACCAGTGCAAAGTCCCCACAAACTCTTACTTCCTCTCTCTCTCTCTCTCTCTCTCTCTCTCTCTCTCACTCACTCACACCCACACACATTTGGGTACTTTTATTTGGATCTCAGAAACAAGCAAGTAATACAAGATCCAAATACTGTGGGAAAAGTTATTGACAGGGTGACAGGCTTATACATTTCTACCAGTAATCTTGTTCATATTACACTCAGGATTCAAGGATAGATATGACATCTTCTTTTCCAGATTTGCATGCTACCAATGATAGCTGATACTGAACAGATTTTTGTTATGATTGAACCAGTGTTATGATTGAACTAGTTCACGGTCATAGTGTTATGTAGGAAAAACTTGTAATCACATGCTGGGTTAAGTTTTTGCAGGTCTTTTGCAACCAGGTCGACCTAACGGTCATGCCTGGCCACATACTGTCCTTTGTAGTTATGGCATCCATTTAAGATATGAGCCATTGTTTCATGTTCCTGATTTGTGTGCAGTATACAGTAGGGGTCATGCTTTGAAGGGTTCCATGTTGCCAAGTTATATTTAGTTGGAAGACTATTATTATATTTAGTTGGAAGTCTTGCTTTAATCATGAAAACAAGTATTTCTTCTGAAATTTAATGATTTTGCAACACTGAATGTGACACTGATTGGTCAGCAAATTATAGATGCGCTAATTTTCCTTGTAATTTTAGACTTGTCCAGTGCTGGCAAGTCCACCTTGCGGTTTCTGCTGAGAAAATGCAGTCAAGTTTTTATTTGTAATTGTTTTTTTGTGTCGTCAGATTCGAGCATCGCAAGAATAGAAATGTGTGGATTTACTATGATGTCCACACACACACACACACACACACACACACACTCAAATAACACAAGTCTTATTTGTAAGCTGGTACTCAATGGACCTCTGTTAACAAGTCAGAGCCCCCAGGCTCCATAATAGCTTGTTGCACATAATATCCCTGTGTACTAACTTATAGATTACAACCATTAAATGAGAAAAGAGAAGAAAAAGAAAAAAAAAAACAGAAAAAGGGTGGTAGCTTACTGACTGAACTGGAACAACAGTCTTGAACACAGCAGCTGGAGTGGAGTGGGCAGTATTGACAATGAATGTGGTGTGTAATCTCTACCCATCCTTATTGCATGGTCATCCGGGTACAAGCCAGCATCAAACCACGCATCACCAGTTAGCATAGGCTTGTGCTGTTTCATATACAGCAGCAGAGTCTGGCCCAGCTTACAGCTACCTGTGGACATGGAGGAATGTTAGACTGTGTTTGAATGGCTACCCGCAGCTTATGTGTTGAGTGGAGGTGTAAAGTATGACATAGAGTAGAGCCAAAGCTTGGCTGTGGGGCCGGAGGTTGGCACTGAGTAATAGACGTCATTACCAAACTGGGGTTAAAAAGGTAGGAAGCTATGCTGTGCCTGTCATTGGGTCCAAATCAGACTCTCTCTCTCTCCCTCTCTTTCAGTAGCCTTAGGCACAGGGCTGACCTGTTTGTGTGACAGCCAGGAGACAGCAGTGACAGCACCAGCTTACCAACACTTGTTTCTCTCTCTTCCTCTCTCCATTTATTTCTCTCATATATCTCTCATCCTCTTTACTACTTTTTCTCATCATATTTCCTCCCTCTTTTTTCCCATTCCGTGGCTGGCTCTGATGTTGCTCGACTGGTAACTTTCATAAGCCTTTTTGTGTTGTATTAATTACTTGGCCTGTCATCTGATGCCAGCCAAGGGCTATGGCTCCTGTCACACTAATCACCCCAGCACTGTGACACTAGCCTAGCCTGGACTGACACTGGCGCAGACAGATGCTAACAGTCTGATGCTAAATGGGTTGACACTAACAAATAATAACAAGCAGACTCTAGTAGCTGCCTAACATAGTTGAGGTTAATAGTCTTGGGCTAGTGGTTGCTAATGGTCTGACGCTAACGGTATGTTAATGTCAGTGGAGGAGCACTGACAAACAGCTGTGTCTGGGGGAGCCCTGGTGTATGTGCCATGACATGGGTGTTAATGGGGTATGCAGGGGGTTAAGAGTTGGTACTGATTCATGTTAGTATTCCGGGTTAGCTATCACGCCTTCCAACAGGCTGCTCAATAGGCAGACCAACCCATTCAGGCCTATAGATTGTTTTTGTGATTTGGGTAGTGCTCCATGCTCTTTATGCAGATTTGATTACGGTTTACTATTTTTTAGTGAACAGTAATTTAAAGGGCTCATAGAACACATTTTTTGACCATCAGAAATTGTTGCAAATTTATGCATCTGAAAGTGACCCAGGAGCATTGGTAGAGCGTCTTGTGCAGGCTCATTTAAAAGGGCTAGAACGAAACGATTCCTATTTCCTGCCCCCCCTCTGGCAAAATCATGAAGCAACAGGGGATTGGACCAGAGACAGTTAAAAACGATCTTTGATTGGAAGATGCAAAAATAGGAGGTGGGTCCTACTGATCTTACATGTTTGCGTGCCCCCTTCTCAGATTGGCCCGTTTCAGCTTGGTGAAAACTAGTTAGAAATGTACAAATACATGTAGGAGGAGGGGGGAGACGATGTCAGAGTTTTGGTATGGTCCATTGGATCCCTTAAGCTACCTAAATTCAACAATAACAAGGTGAATGTGGTTTGACATTCTATGATAATTTTATACATTTTCAGATTGTTGGACTTTCTCGTGAATGGGATGTGGACATTGTGGTCACAAATGTTGCGCCAGGTGGCCCAGTTCAACTCACGAGTCATTCATATCGAGGCAGTATATAACCCGATACTGCGTTCATATATACAGTAGAATGCCAAACCAATTAAATATTATTACCATCCAAAAAAAAAAAAATGTAGGCAATGAACATGATGGCTTAGGTCTGGAACACATGGATGTGGACATGACTTGCCTGAAACAAAAGTGTTTGTGTTAATAAAAGTGTTTTGATCTGTTAATAGATTCCTCAGAAGTACACTGAAGGAAGTATGCCTACACTTCCTATACTATACTTGTGTGCATGTGTGTGTAATATATAAACAAAGGTGATAAAATACATATTTTTGCATACGGATCTGGAGTATTCAGTGTAGACTGTGGGAGATACATGTACAGTATTCTTAATGAGAAAGATATAATTGAATTAGTAATGATAATAATGACAAGATGATAATGACAATAGTTTTGACCCGAAACACCAAAGATGTCACTATTGGTAATCATTTTAAATAATAATATTAATAAAAAAATGGTAGGTGTACTCTAATATTAGTATATAACACATTTACAGTTTATTATTACTCATTCTATAAGAAAAATAAATATATTTAGTGAATTTAAACAGTTTTTGTAATCAAAAAGGAGTGGTATATTTTAAAATACCATTTATATGAATACATACTAAGCCAGCAATTAGCTGGAAAAAAAAACATTTGAAGAAAACTGTTTTTTTAAGCATTTTCAAGCATTTCAAAATCATGGATCGAAATGGACCGCTAACACCACAAGTGGGTCCTATCCCATTTAGTGATTTAAACACAAGTAGTAATGCTTTGAAATCAATTCTATAACTTACAGGCAATAACTTTAAAATTGGGGTAATGTGGCTGGTTCTTTTTGTACTTGTTAAAACCCTGGCAGCTGCATTTTGGATCAGTTGAAGATTTTTAATGGTCTTTTTAGGAATGCCTGTGAACAGACCATTACAGTAATCAACCCTACTGGAGATAAAGGCATGGATGAGTTTTTCTAAATCATTTTTTGACATTAGACCTCTCAGTTTGGTGATGTTTCTCAAGTGATAAAAGGCTGATTTGCCTTTTGCCACCAGATTAAAACCAAAAGTAAAGAGTTACAGTGAAAGGCATACAAAGGGGGAAGTAACGAGAGAGAGATGAGTAGGCCAGAAGGCCAGAATAGAACCTAATGTGTGAGAAAAGAGTAAGTTCCCTGCACAGAAGTTTTGATGTTTGCTGACATGTTAAAGTAGCTAAAATGGAAAACAGGATGGCTAGAAGGGTGTCAAATAATTAGGCAAATCATTCTGTTCTTATTGGCTATATATTAATTTTTTCACTACTCTCTCATTTCTGATTGGGCAGTTAACGTCACTGAGACAGAGAACATTTCCTTATATATAGTAGGCAACCCTTCTCCCTTTTATGACTTTCACTCTAACAACTCTAGCAGTGGACTTCCATTCTTTTATTAATTTTATTGGATGAACTGCTTGACTTTTGTCTTTACATAATCTGTGCTGACACTGAAATACACCAGAAGCCTTTGTCAACGTCTGCGACTCTGAACAGAAAATATTGGATTACTGCAGGGTTGGCAAATATATATATATATATATATATTTTTACAAATGGGAAACGCTGCCATCACAATTCACCATCCAACAAGTCTGGACCATGGAATCCCTTATCTGGAAGCAGGAAAAATAGGGGCCACAACAACCAGCATGATCCGACTGCAGAAGTCATCTGGGGCAGCAGTGGGCTGTGGGGGCAGAGTTGTATTCAAGAAAAATGTGCAAGAGGGTCAGTGGACCTACAGAGTCACTGAGCAGATATCTGGCAATTTTGAAATTGGTGATGAAATAACAATCACTGCCAAAGAAGAGTCAGAGGCAAGTCAAAAACTGGCAGTTAGGTTTGGAATGTCATGGACTGAAATAAGAGAGAGTGTTACTCTCATCAGGAATTTGGTTACTGATAGCAATACTTATTCAGAGCTGTACTGTTATGTCAACTTCAATGGAAAGGATGTTGGTACCTACTACTGGACCAGGAATGATTTAAATCTCAAGGCTACCCAGAGATGGGCAGAAAATTCTGAGATGATTATAGACATCAATTTCTAATAGCCATTTTCTGGTTTATGCTAATAGCATTACTTGGCTAATGTTTGCTAGCCATTATGTTAACAGTAGAACAGTGATTTCTGTAAACTGTAGAAAACTGTAGAATATTGCTGTAGTACTACAGAAAACAAATGTGACACCTTTGGTGTTTACCAAGAGCAAAAACAGGATCATTTTGTATTTGAAACAATGGAAATGTCCTTGTGTCCTTGACTACCTTCTTACAGGCTCCTGGTAACACAGCTTACTGTATAATGAACTCTCTCCTCTGCTTCTCAGTGCTTTGCTTATGAAGGAAATGTAAATAGGGGAGATTTTAAATTTAGATGGGAAATAAAGATTTAACAGCTGTGCGTGTATGTGGATAAATAAACTGTCATAGCGTGATTCATTAACAATGAAGGGGGAAGTCTGAGTAATCAGTGGAGACTTTGTTGAATAAAGACATTTTCTGTGTCTCCACTGCCTTTGATTGTTTAATTCCTGTCTGTCTGGAGCAGGGAGAGTGACAGCTCCTTTTTGCTTCGAATAAAAATCCTAATTCTTTCAAGTGGAGGGTGTGTGTGTGTGTGTGTGTGTGTGTGGGTGGGTGGGTGGGGGGGGGGGGGGGTG
>JAGFZM010004938.1:777-18881 GCA_017657215.1 Limnothrissa miodon | reverse complement strand
TGTGTGTGTGTGTGTGTGTGTGTGAGTGGATGGATATGTCTCGTGGGCATGGTGGAAGCCCCTGAGTTTTACCTCCCTCATTCGTTGTTAGAGCTTGTATGAATGAGTATGAAGGGCTAACTGAGACAATAACCTGCATGCTGTGTGTGTGTGTGTGTGTGTGTGTGTTTGTCAAAAATAACACTTTGCTTAGGTGTTACAATAAGAGCCCAGGTCACTGGGGCTGGGGGCACTGTGGTCTCATTTTGAATGTGAGGAATGTCATTTTGTGTTACTGGTGGCTGGTGCTGTGTGTGTTTGTGTGTGTGTGTGTGTGTGATCTGCCTTGCTCTGCCTGCATTTCTCCTGCTTATACATGCCGACTGAGAGTCAAAGCGCATCTGCTGTGAGATCGCTGTGAGCGATCAGGTCAGTCAGCACAAGGTCACACACATCCATTATCATCACAGGCCTCTATAAGACACACACACACATACGCACACACACACACACACACACATCAGGCTGATGAAACACAAAGACATTTTTGTGTGTGTATGAGGTGGAAAAGATGTTTGCGTAGGCCCTGCTGATAGGCAGACACCACAGTGGCCCAGAGGTTAATGGAAAACTATGGCGCTGTGTTGCATTTGGAGTTCAGCCGTATGAAAAGCCAATGCCCTCGTCTCAGAAATGAAAAAGGAAGCCACACACTGACCCTGACGATGGTGTCCACACACACACACATGCTGACGATTGTGTCATCACACAGTCACACACACACACACACACACACACACACACATGCTGACCATTGTGTTTGCTTGGACTTTGTGGTTAGCCAAAAAGCTCTGCAAACTACTTCAGCTGTCTGTAGTATTTTATCTCAGGTCTTCAATGAACTGAAGTCCTAAAAATAAAATAAAACAGTAAACCTATGTTGACCAGTTTGACCAGGGGGGCAAAGGTGATAATATATAATATTATTTAATATTTATAATAATGAAATACTTCAATTCAATCCAATTCAATTTTATTTATATAGCACATTTTTACAAAAGGCATGTCTCAAAGTGCTTAACACAGAGAAGCCCAATGAGCAACAGGGGCAAGGAAAAATTCCCCATCAGCGTATTTTTTTTAACTATATAATAGCATTATACATCTTTCTTAAAATAAATGATCCTGCCCTAAAACGTACTGATATTGAGACGCTTATTTGTATTGGAAGCTTTGTGAAGTGTTAACTTATTTAGATAGGAGCGCCATTATTTACTGAAACATGCAATAGGCCTAAATAGCCCTAATATGATATTAGATATGCAAAATAACTAGCAGTTATTAGACATGCAATAGTGCTAACACATATTAGACAAGCAATAGGACAGCTAACAGCTAACGGCTATCAGACATGTTATAGGACTAAGGCATAATAGTCCTAAAATGTGTTAGATAAACTGGAACATGAAGATTATGCTGTTTAACCTCCAGGTAGCGTCTCAATTTGCTGTGTCAGTGTGAGTCATCTGTTTGAAGTTAAATATTTAGCCAAGGCTAGTTCAGTGCACTGGACTGCTTTCCCTACTGGTGACATGGAGTCACTGAGATCTGGCATGGATCCGACAGGTTCCAATGAATAAATACATGAGTTGATAAATAAATGACACACATGTATCCAGCACACACACACACATGTAATTTCCATTTCTAATCCTTCAGACCCATCATGCAGGCCCTATTAGTAATTTCTCTCCTCTCACATAAATCTCACATCATTTGCAAAGCCCAGAATGTTTTCTTTTTATAAATAATCACTTTAATATGTTTGCCCATATTATATTCCCCAATCCCTGCAAACGAATCTCATGATTTCTGATACTCAAATGTACACATATACGCATCCATAAAGTGCCAGATAAAGTCTGTCCTCTGATCTGCAGCCCAGGCACATCAGCCCTGGCCTCCCTCAAAGGACAATAGAGTGAAAAGTCTGATGCTCTGGGAGTTAGGGGTGTGTGTGTGTGTGTGTGTCGGAGGAAGGGAGCTGAGGTGCGTGCATATTGATTAGTCCAAAGGGCCTCGGGGTCGAGAATTTTGCTGCTTGCTCAATCGATGTCAGCCCCCTTCCGAGCGAGAGCGCTCAATATGCGCTTTATCTTCCCCCAACCACTAGTGAGCACACAAGCCCTGCTCCTGCCACCATCACTCTGCTTACTGTTGCCGCCTTGTGTGTGTGTGTGTATGTGTGTGTGTGTGTGTGTGTGTGTGTATGTGTGTGTGTCTGCCCATTATCGATAAGAGCCTTCAGTGCCTCAAATCCAACAGACAGGACTCAAACTCGGCTCACCAAAGCAGCCAGTACACACACACACACACACACACACACACACAAGCACCAAAGGAGCCTGCTGGTCCAAATCACCTGAGGTCCTCCAGCAGCCAATCAATACATGGAAGAGGTAACGTCCATATTAAAAGACAGACACACACACACACACACACACTCACACAGGATCAGACAGTCTTACATAATTACACACAAACAGACAGGCATGCACACACACACACTCACACACACACACACACACACAAACACACACACGCTTCTGCATGGAGCACCATGAATCCCTTAAATCCCACAGCCATTGCTCAGATCACATGGAGCCAGAGAGAGACTCAAAAGTGCAGATTAGAAATGTGGGCATGTAAATATTTACACAAGTACAATTCAATACAATTATATTTATTCATACACTGACCAAAGATCTTTTAGAACACAAGATAAAGCATTCCAGGCTTCGTCAGTGTAATCAAATTGATACTTTTCCGGTCTCCTAATTACGGACGTCATAGACTTTATAACATTAACAAATTCTCTTAAAAAGAAGTTAGGCATTATAAACATAATTTTGTGTGTCGTTTTTTTTAACATTGCTTATGTGTGATACCAATAACGCATGTTTTAAGACAAGGGATAAATAATTAATTTTATCTAGCTTGCTAACGTTAGTACGGCAAACCGATTTGACTGGGTTACTATGGGAATATGGCTAGCGATGCGGGCTAGCTCGCTAGCACTTGGATTTTGGTTAAACTTGAATATTGTTGTAAACAAACTTGAGATGTAAATATCCATTTTAGCTGACAGCAGTAATGTTGTCTAACAAGGTCGATTTCATTGAGACTGTTATTTAGTAATAAGTTGGCTATTAAATGGCTATGGACTCTGATTTCGTTGGTTAGCAATTAGACAGTAATGCATGTTTCTGGCTGTATAGGCTGACATAAAGTTTGTTTTCTTCCATTCCGTTAACCTAGAAAATATATTTTTAAGCTAGTATTGATCACATTTACCTGCCTGTGGTGACAAGGGGTGTAAAAAGTCTCAAAGACTTTGCTCAAATAAGGGAAATTGATGTATTGGTGGAAATGGAGTGAATTCCTACTAATTCCCCATTAAGTTTAACGCGAGTCCCTTTTACTACCGGTCTCCTAAACAGGCGTGGCAGCCTCTCGAACACTACGTCATTGATACAGGAAGAATCTCCTTATGATTCGTCTCGCTTCATCAACCGTCTCTGCACTGACCCCCTATCAGAGTTCACCAGAGCACTATTGTGCCTCTTGTTTCTTCTTTTAATGTCCTTTTAAGTTCCATCTAACCTCCTATCAGAGACCAGCATTTCACCATTACAGCTCGACAGTAGTTAACCTAACCCCCCATCAATAGAGCACCATTCTTTTCTTCTATACTCTATCATTAATCTAACCCCTTATAGGTGACCAGTAGAGCACATTGTCCTACAGCCCCTGGTCAACCTAAGCCCTATGAGAGACCAGCAGAGAGCCTTAGTTACAATATTTAGTTAACCTAACTCCCATCAGAGACCAGCAAAGCACCATACTCTTCTCCAAAAATCTTCTAGTTAATAAAATCCCCTATATCAGTGACCAGCAGAGCACCATTAGATACCCTTCTACAGCCTCTTGTTAACCTAACTCCCCTAACTCCCACCATAGCAGCTCCATAGCAAGGAAGAGACCCAGATTGTCCTTTAGCTATTGGAGCTATTTCCAGTCCAGTCTGTGTACAGTGCCAACCATGCCATGTCATGCCAGTCTAGTCCAGTGCAGTGCAATGTTAATTAAAGCTGGCTTCTTGTTGCCATGTCTCTCCCTGGTGGGCAGGGTGCCAAGGTTGAGTCTGGAGATGTGTGAAGGGACCTGCCAACAGGCATTTCACACACACCACACACACACACACACACACACACACACACACACACACACACACACACACACACACAGACACACCTATTAAGGCCTGGAGGGCCAATGCCACACACACACCTATTAGCGTCTAAAGACCACACACACCTATTAGTGTCTTTTAGTCACAGCACTCATCTGCCAGTGTGTGTCATGATACAGAGTAGATTCAGTCTCTGATGAAACATCTATCTGTGTGTGTGTGTGTGTGTGTGTGTAAGAGAGACACAGTCACAATAATCTCCACTCATTTAAGCAGAGAAGAGTAAGGTGCCACACTCTGTGGCTCAACTGTTCTCTCTCGTATTCATTATGGCCCTCCACTCTTTCTCTCTCTCTCTCTCTATCCATTGCCTCTCCTCAATCTCCCTCCGTCCCTCCTTTCTCTACCCATTCCTCCACCTCACCCTTCCCTCTCTCTCTCTTTCCCTCTTCCTCCCCTCTCTCCTTTCCTTCATCCTTTCTTCCTTTTCATCTTTCTCTTTCTCCGACTCCCCCTCCTCCCTCTCTCCCATTGTCCCTATCTTTCTATCTATTTCTCTCTTTCCATCTTCCCCCTCCTCCCTCCATCCTCTTTTTCCATTTATCTCATTTCCCCTCCCACTCCCCCTCCTCTCTTCCTACCATCATCCACTCTTTCTGTCTGTCCTTTTCTCTCTCTCATCTCCCAATCCTCCTATTTTTCTCTCCCCCATCCTCCACCTTTTCTTTCTTTCTCTATCCATCCATTTCTATCTATCCATCCTTTCCCCCACCTCCCCTTCTCATTTCATTTTTCTTTCATTCATCCTTTCTCTTTCTTTCTCCACCTCTCTCCCTCTTTCCTCTTCTTTCTTTTTCTCTCCCTCCCCCTTTCCTCCCATCATTCACTTATTCTTTCTCTCCATAGCCTCTCCTCCCAATCCTCCATCCTTTTTCTCTTTCTCTCTCCACCTCTCTGCTCTTCTTTCTTTTCCTCCACCTCTCCCTCCCCCTCCCTCTCTCCTCCCTGAAGCTGTGTGCTGTCTCTCTGAGGCTGTGCAGCAGCAGACAGACAGACCGGTTTTGACAAGACGCTTCAGACTGCCGTGGTCCAGCTGGCAATAAGAGAGTGGGTGGACTTCTACTGTTAGAGATGGAGACTGTACGCATGCAAGCGCACACACACAAACACACACACATACACACACACACACACATACACACATCCATGCACACACACACACACACACACACACACTGTCGGGAGGACTTGCACTGATAAAGATGGAGAGTAGGTGGCACAGTTGGAGATGGGGGATGGATAGAAGCACCAGACTCTCTAGCCTTTCTCACTTTCACACACACACACTCACAACTCACAGCATTTTTGCAAGAATAATTTGTGTTGTTGAACAGCATATGTTGTATCTCCTGGGTCAAGAGAATGAGAAAAGGAGAAAAAAACGTAGTGCTCTGCAGTGTTCATGTATTGTATGTGATTAATGGCAAATGTACTAGAACATTCTCTCTCACTCTCCCTTTATGTCTTTATCGGCTGTCAAGATGGTGTCTGTAAAGATGTTGTTTAATGGATTATTTTCTCATGTAGATGTTATACAATAACAGTGACCTATACCACAGACAGAACAGAAATCTGGAGAATTTCTCCCCTTCTCTCTCTATATATCTCTCTCTCACACACACACACACCCCTCTGCCACCAGCCCAAATGGCTATCCATGCCCTGCCTTGGCAGGAGGAGCATGCTTTCATTGTGTGTGTGTGTGTGTGTGCGCGAGAAAGAAACATTCTGACTGCAGTCCCTGACCAAACGTAGTCAGTCAACGTCTCCTGTTGGGCATTTATGAGTCTCCAAGGGGCCATCTGTCAGTGACGGCCTCACTCGGCACATGAAACTCTAAGATTCATGAGGAAACACCACCGTTTAGTGGTACACTGGTACAATGCTTCTGTTTCTTTAATTACCCCGAAATTATACAAAACTTCACTGAGCATTCAATGTCTAAATAGGTGGAGAAGGTGTGTAGAGTTTAAACAGGTTGTAAAAAATCTGGAGAAGAATTTGTGAAGAATTTGATTTTGTGGGAACACAAACCTGCTGTAAGTAAATTGGTCTAATATTTCATTTTTTTATTCTTGAGAGTGAAGAATCTTTCTTCCACGTGTCTGAACATATGAGTGTGTGTGTGTCAGCAGTTAATGAATAATAAGTGTCCTATGACAGAAGGGTGTGTTTGTTCTGAGTCTGAGTCTACATTAGCTTTTAATAGAAGGCATGACACACACACACACACACACACACACACAAGCGTTTAATCACTCTCCAGTAATGTCCTATTACTAGGCCATGAGATCAGCAAGGTGAAAAAAAGAGAGAAACACAAACACACAAACACACGGGCGCTTGCACTGAAAACACATCCTCTCCTTTTTCACACACACATTTCGCACACACACATGCATTCTTAAGCACAGAAGATTCCTACTTTCGTTTAATTCACACACACACACACACACACACACACACACACAAAGACTAATTCCTGATGATGCCCTCTCTATTTCTCTCTGCCAAACACATACACACACACACACACACACACACACACACAGAGGCTTCATCACAGAGGCTGCATCCACACTGGCAGATGATTTTTCCTTGCTTCTCTGCCATGGTGATTATGGGGGATAAATCCCAGTGACCTGTATGGAGTACACAGGCTCTATAAAATCCAATTATTTCTGCCACTCTGAAAGACCCTCGAGTAATTACTCCTTTAACTGCCAATCGTGCTTCGCCTGACACTTTATCCAGTGCGCCTGGATCCAGGTGAACATGCACTCAAGGACAGACCGAGCATGCTCAGTGGCGTACTCACAGATGAAGTGGGGTTTGAGGAGTGGGATGGAGAGTGTGTGTGTGAGTGTTGGAGAAATTGGTTCTGGAGGATGAGGGGGTCAAGGGCAAGTGAAGTTTCATTGGTATCAAGGTAGCATTGAGTGTGGGGATTTGTGGTAGTGTAAGGATGCAGACATTGTGTGCGTGTGTGTGTGTCTATCCAATATACTGTAGACTGGCGCCTGTGACACAAACAGAGTGGTTTTGAAGAAAGGAGGGATGAGGAGGTCAGTGGCAAGTGAAGTTACATGGGTGCAGCGTAGCATTGAGAGTGGCGGCGGGTAATGCATGACAAAATTGTGTGTGTGTGTGTGTGTGTATATGTGTGTGTGTGTGAATATATGTTTCAATACAGAAAGATGTGCGTGCATACACACACACACACACACACACACACACACACACAGAATGTGTTTCTGGAGAAAGGAAGGATGAGGGGGACAAGTAAAGCGAATATGCGAAGCAACATAAGAAAGGAAATTGTTTTGACACAAGTTAGAGAGGTGTGTGTGTGTGTGTGCTATTGTGTCTGAGTGGTGGGGGGAGAGATAAATGCCAAGAATGTGACAAGCTGAGTGGAATAAGAAGGATGAGAGATGGATAAATGAGGGGAGAGAGAGAGAGGAAAAAAGAAAGAGAGTGATACAGAGGGAGACATCAGGCAGGGAAGATAGAGAATGAAGGCTGGCAGCCTGGTAGAGAGATGTGTCTGTGTGTGTGTCTGTGTGTCAGACAGTGCCACAGAGAGACTGGTGCGATGCCAGTGTGTGCGATGGGCATCGGGGGAGATGAGAGAGGAGGTGCTCCACTCTTGGCTGGCATGTGTCAGGTGGATGCCCCCCTCTCGCTGTGCCCGCCTCTGATCCATCCGACAGAGACGTGTCTCTCCAGGCAGACGTTTCAAAGGCAGGCGGTTTATTTATTTATCTCCCGTGCCCAGCCATTCTGTTTGGAGTTCTCTGGTGCTCTGGAGCGACACTCAAAGTTCAGCCGGCTGTTAACTGCGGTGGGGAGGACAGGTGGAGTGGACAAACAAGCATCACCTTTGGACGCACATACATTACCTTTGTATATAACACACGCATCATTGGTGTACACAACACCCGCATCACTGGTTTATACAACACACACATCAACACAAGCACCATCTGTGTACACAACAAGCTTCCTCCCCCAGCGCCTGTGAGGCATCTGATAGATGCAGGTTAAGCCCGCTTCTCAGAAGGCGGGTATTATAGTAGATTCACCAGACTAAGCTCCAACGAGCTTATTTGTTGCGGAAGCCAGGCGACAGCATCACTGCAACATCCCTGCTTTGCTGCAAAAAAAAAAAAAAACATTAATAGGCCTATTAATAAATACAAATAGTAAATAAAATGATTATAACAATTATAATGATAAAATCATGTTAGCAAATCAAATGAAAGGATGTATCTCTTCTTGTCTGGGCCTCACAGGCAACTCCATTCCCCCAGCTCAGTCTGAGTCAGGCGCATAGTCCAGTCTCGAGTGTCTCATCCCCCGCAGTGAAGGTCAGTGGTCTCTGAGGCAGCAGAATGGCCAAGCCAACATCTCCCCGAGGCCCACGGCACAGCACTCTAACTGTCAACTCTGCTTCCCAGCCACTGACAAACAACATGGCCGCCGCCTCTCTCACTGAGCACTGTAGCTGCAGGTGCATTAAGGGTGCTCGAGATTCTGCAGGATTTAGTACGATTTTATTTTTGTCTCAAATCTTAGGCATCTGCCCTTGATCGGCTTGCTTTCTGCCCCATTAATACATTGTGAAAAAACCTGGTCTCTAAAGATAACACAGCGGTTGAGAATGATAGTTTCTTTGCACTTATGGGTACAAAATGTAACACGTAAATTTCTCACTCAAATACAGCGCATATCTGTATTTTACAGAATGGGTGGCAACCCTAACATGCAAACACACACACACAGGGTCTGATGAGTGGTTAAATGCAAACACACAGTGAGTGTCGCCCAGACGAGCATCAACAAAACTTTTTTATTATTATTATTTTACAAAACAATTTCTGTCTCGCCACTGGGCTGTCAGGTTTTTCCTGTGTGTATATTGCGAGTGCCCGAGGCTAAGAGAACATTAAGCAGATGTGCCATTTGTGGCAGCCTCTGAGAGCCCATTAGTGTAGCGTAGCAATAGCCTAGCATGAGAGCAGCCCTCTCAGTGTTGTGTAACCCACTCTGATGGCGTCATTTAGCATTTTAACCCACAGACACTGGCAGACACAGCTAACCTCTAATGCCTGCCTCTGCTGATAGCTACCCTTACCAAAATGGTTTCTCAATTAGCCCAGTGCATTAAACACCACAGGGCTCAGCCATTGGGAAGCGCTAATGCCTGCGCTGCTGCTTGACCTCACCAAAATGGCTCCTCAATTAGCCCAGTGCATTAGACACCTGCAGTCCTTGCAGTCAATAGTGTAGTTCCTCTGGAGGAGATAATGAACTCTCCCTCTCTCTTCTCTCCACCACATCTGCCTGGTCCGGGTCAAACCCGGGCCATATCTGGCCCACTTCCAGCTCTTCTGTGGGTGGCTGTGATTCTGCTGAGAGCCTGCTGAGTCCACTTATGTTGCTCCACACACACTCAAACACACTCTTCACTTTGTCTCATTCTGCTGACTGTGTGATGGGCCTACTGTGCCAGTGATTGATTAGAAGCCTGCAGGCTACATTAGCTTCACTCATCACCGACCTGCTAACTTTATATTCACGCTAATAGAGATGCTTTTACCCGTAGCACCATACAATACAAAAAAACCCCAAGATATTTCAAACATGTACTCAGTTTAAAAATTTAAGCAGCAACTTAAATAGCAACATTTAAATAGAGTTATAAATCATTTACTGAAGCGCAACTGTTGTCTCAGGTTTGGCTGTGCTGTTGCAAAAATGTATTTCTATATCAAGAGAAAATGGCTCATTACACTGAAAAGAAAATGTGCACACAACTTTAATTTTCCTAAACATCTGTGTTAAATCAGTGCAGTTTCTCTCAAATGAGCTCACAAAAATGAATGCACCCAGCATTTATAAAGTACAAGTCATGCAATTAACATTAAAATTAAAAATGAAAATGAAATAGACCATCAGTCTAGACATTCAAGTACGAACACCGGTAGAGATGATACAATGATCCTTTGGTAATGCATTAGATAACACTGTGTAGATACACTGGCAGATAAAAACATGTGAATGCAAATAAATGTTGACTCGTGCAGACGACATTACTGTGTCACAGCAGCAGTGCTTTTTCCATTTTCAGTTTCCAGAAACCGTTAGGCTTGAAGCTCGGTTGGCCATGGGGCGTTGTGTGACCTTGGCTGAGACAGACGCGAACTGCGTCCCAGTGAGTCCATTTGGTGCATCAGGGGACGTTTCTGCCCCGTGCCGCCATGCCATGCCGCACATCACACACACACACACTGTGCTGCTCAGCGTCTCTGCTCTCTGGCTCACTGAGAGTGTCTCTCCGGACTAACCCCAGCGGTGCTGTCCATAGCTATAACTTCACACCGCACGCCACATCCAAACATCCCCTGCAACCGCCAGTGACAGCAAGGCCAGGCACCTCCCTGCATCAAACTGTCTCTACTGTTTACGTCAAGCAGGAAAAAGTGGAAAAAGCTCTCCACATCAAAACAGAAAAAAACACATCTCCCAACTCTGGCTGCAGCTTGATCTCTCCTTCATATTTCATGCAAAAATGAAAGTTCGAAAGCATAGACATGAAAAAAAGAAGGACCTCATCAAGCTCAAAAAGAAGTCCAGATGCCCTTACTGAACATTAGGACAACATCCTCATGAGTGAAAGCAGTACACTTGGGATTGGATTTAGGATTAAAGGCCGTCTTCCTGAATGTTTTTTTGTTTTATTGTTATATTAGCCCTATAAACAGAAAAGAAATGAGAAGTTCAGCTCAGACAGCATACAGCACAACGGTAGCCGTATGCCTGAATCAGTATCTGCCCACCAGGAAGCAAATGTCTGCCAATTTCACACAATGCTTTGAAATGACGTGAACGTGTTTGGTGATCAGGCGAGTGTTCAGTACCTTTGTCTAATCTCATAGGAGGCCAGTTTCCCTTTGAACTAGTGTGAATCTTGGGAGTGGGAGTGGGAATTTTTCCTGCGGCCACACAATATTAGACACACACAGAAGCTATGAATACCAACAATCATGAGTGTAAAGACACGAATATAGAAATTTTATTTGTCAAAATGAACAAAAGGCCTGAAGCATCAGGCTAGTGGCAAACCCTCATGCCTGCACAAACAGCCCTCAGTATGCACACAAACACACACAAACACACCTCTGCTTTGACCTCCGCACGACCTCCACAAAGAATTGGGAAGCAGACTCGTGCTCAGTATTCTGAGTGGATGCTGACGTCTGTGTGAAGAGCGTTCTTACAGCGAGAACAGAAGAACCCCGGACCTCAGAGCTGTCGGGCGGAACCAGCAGGGCGCCTGCTCCCACGGCAACATGGAGAGAGGTGACAAGCAGAGAGGATTCTGGGAGCTGCTCTCTTCGTTACGGCACAGTCAGACGTCTTGGGTTCATGCGGTCTTCAAAGGCCAGCGATGGAGATCCGTGGGCGTCCGCGTTTGAATGGTGCTCTCTGTCTCAATGGTATTCTCTCAGGGCATAAGCTAGTAGCACTGCGCTACTAGACTCGCCCAATGTGACCCTGCAATTCCAGCTAATGACCTACCTTTATCTAATCAGGTGTCCTCCATTGAACTCTCTGTCTCCTACCTCTTAATTATCACTGGTGAAAAGGTTATGCACATGCACACCCACCTACCCCCCCCCCCCCCCCCCACACACACACACACAGTCAGACAAATACACACACATTTACTACTTTTTTAAACACACTAAAACAATCCAGAGCTAAAAATGTGGTAGGCATGGTTAGCATTCATTGCCAAACGGAAACAAAAATCAGAGCTGATCTGGTTAACTGAACATTGATTTACGGAAGACGTGGTCACAGTATACCCCTTTGTTTGCATGTGTGTGTGTGTGTGTGTATATTTGCCTGGATAATGTACAAGGGTATGTGTATTCATGTGGATGCTTGCATGTGTGTGTGTGTGTGTATGTGTGTGTGTGTGTGTGTGTGTCTGTGTGTGTGCATGTGTGCTTGGAAAATGTAAAAGGGCTGTGTATTTATGTATGAGCAGGCATGCATGTGTTTGTGTGTGTGTGTGCATGCATGTGTGTGTCTGCTGACCCCGCATGAGCTGAGCATGAGCATAAAGTTGTCCTGAGAAGGGTGAGGTGGTCAATGCATAACTGTTTGCATTATTACACATGTGACACGGACTTCAAACACAGACTTTGACTTGGGAAAGCTCAGATAAACTCACTTTTTCTGGGGGGTACTGAGCACACACACACACACACACACACAAAAGACATGGGCCCGCAGTGCAGTGACCTTAAGAGACCCTTATGAAAACCTATGCAAACCAGTGCAAAGTCCCCACAAACTCTTACTTCCTCTCTCTCTCTCTCTCTCTCTCTCACTCACTCACACCCACACACATTTGGGTACTTTTATTTGGATCTCAGAAACAAGCAAGTAATACAAGATCCAAATACTGTGGGAAAAGTTATTGACAGGGTGACAGGCTTATACATTTCTACCAGTAATCTTGTTCATATTACACTCAGGATTCAAGGATAGATATGACATCTTCTTTTCCAGATTTGCATGCTACCAATGATAGCTGATACTGAACAGATTTTTGTTATGATTGAACCAGTGTTATGATTGAACCAGTTCACGTTCATAGTGTTATGTAGGAAAAACTTGTAATCACATGCTGGGTTAAGTTTTTGCAGGTCTTTTGCAACCAGGTCGACCTAACGGTCATGCCTGGCCACATACTGTCCTTTGTAGTTATGGCATCCATTTAAGATATGAGCCATTGTTTCATGTTCCTGATTTGTGTGCAGTATACAGTAGGGGTCATGCTTTGAAGGGTTCCATGTTGCCAAGTTATATTTAGTTGGAAGACACTGAAGTCTTGCTTTAATCATGAAAACAAGTATTTCTTCTGAAATTTAATGATTTTGCAACACTGAATGTGACACTGATTGGTCAGCAAATTATAGATGCGCTAATTTTCCTTGTAATTTTAGACTTGTCCAGTGCTGGCAAGTCCACCTTGCGGTTTCTGCTGAGAAAATGCAGTCAAGTTTTTATTTGTAATTGTTTTTTTGTGTCATCAGATTCGAGCATCGCAAGAATAGAAATGTGTGGATTTACTATGATGTCCACACACACACACACACACACACACACACACACACACACACACTCAAATAACACAAGTCTTATTTGTAAGCTGGTACTCAATGGACCTCTGTTAACAAGTCAGAGCCCCCAGGCTCCATAATAGCTTGTTGCACATAATATCCCTGTGTACTAACTTATAGATTACAACCATTAAATGAGAAAAGAGAAGAAAAAGAAAAAAAAAAACAGAAAAAGGGTGGTAGCTTACTGACTGAACTGGAACAACAGTCTTGAACACAGCAGCTGGAGTGGAGTGGGCAGTATTGACAATGAATGTGGTGTGTAATCTCCACCCATCCTTATTGCATGGTCATCCGGGTACAAGCCAGCATCAAACCACGCATCACCAGTTAGCATAGGCTTGTGCTGTTTCATACACAGCAGCAGAGTCTGGCCCAGCTTACAGCTCCCTGTGGACATGGAGGAATGTTAGACTGTGTTTGAATGGCTACCCGCAGCTTATGTGTTGAGTGGAGGTGTAAAGTATGACATAGAGTAGAGCCAAAGCTTGGCTGTGGGGCCGGAGGTTGGCACTGAGTAATAGACGTCATTACCAAACTGGGGTTAAAAAGGTAGGAAGCTATGCTGTGCCTGTCATTGGGTCCAAATCAGACTCTCTCTCTCTCCCTCTCTTTCAGTAGCCTTAGGCACAGGGCTGACCTGTTTGTGTGACAGCCAGGAGACAGCAGTGACAGCACCAGCTTACCAACACTTGTTTCTCTCTCTTCCTCTCTCCATTTATTTCTCTCATATATCTCTCATCCTCTTTACTACTTTTTCTCATCATATTTCTTCCCTCTTTTTTCCCATTCCGTGGCTGGCTCTGATGTTGCTCAACTGGTAACTTTCATAAGCCTTTTTGTGTTGTATTAATTACTTGGCCTGTCATCTGATGCCAGCCAAGGGCTATGGCTCCTGTCACACTAATCACCCCAGCACTGTGACACTAGCCTAGCCTGGACTGACACTGGCGCAGACAGATGCTAACAGTCTGATGCTAAATGGGTTGACACTAACAAATAATAACAAGCAGACTCTAGTAGCTGCCTAACATAGTTGAGGTTAATAGTCTTGGGCTAGTGGTTGCTAATGGTCTGACGCTAACGGTATGTTAATGTCAGTGGAGGAGCACTGACAAACAGCTGTGTCTGGGGGAGCCCTGGTGTATGTGCCATGACATGGGTGTTAATGGGGTATGCAGGGGGTTAAGAGTTGGTACTGATTCATGTTAGTATTCCGGGTTAGCTATCACGCCTTCCAACAGGCTGCTCAATAGGCAGACCAACCCATTCAGGCCTATAGATTGTTTTTGTGATTTGGGTAGTGCTCCATGCTCTTTATGCAGATTTGATTACGGTTTACTATTTTTTAGTGAACAGTAATTTAAAGGGCTCATAGAACACATTTTTTGACCATCAGAAATTGTTGCAAATTTATGCATCTGAAAGTGACCCAGGAGCATTGGTAGAGCGTCTTGTGCAGGCTCATTTAAAAGGGCTAGAACGAAACGATTCCTATTTCCTGCCCCCCCTCTGGCAAAATCATGAAGCAACAGGGGATTGGACCAGAGACAGTTAAAAACGATCTTTGATTGGAAGATGCAAAAATAGGAGGTGGGTCCTACTGATCTTACATGTTTGCGTGCCCCCTTCTCAGATTGGCCCGTTTCAGCTTGGTGAAAACTAGTTAGAAATGTACAAATACATGTAGGAGGAGGGGGGAGACGATGTCAGAGTTTTGGTATGGTCCATTGGATCCCTTAAGCTACCTAAATTCAACAATAACAAGGTGAATGTGGTTTGACATTCTATGATAATTTTATACATTTTCAGATTGTTGGACTTTCTCGTGAATGGGATGTGGACATTGTGGTCACAAATGTTGCGCCAGGTGGCCCAGTTCAACTCACGAGTCATTCATATCGAGGCAGTAAATAACCCGATACTGCGTTCATATATACAGTAGAATGCCAAACCAATTAAATATTATTACCATCCAAAAAAAAAAAAATGTAGGCAATGAACATGATGGCTTAGGTCTGGAACACATGGATGTGGACATGACTTGCCTGAAACAAAAGTGTTTGTGTTAATAAAAGTGTTTTGATCTGTTAATAGATTCCTCAGAAGTACACTGAAGGAAGTATGCCTACACTTCCTATACTATACTTGTGTGCATGTGTGTGTAATATATAAACAAAGGTGATAAAATACATATTTTTGCATACGGATCTGGAGTATTCAGTGTAGACTGTGGGAGATACATGTACAGTATTCTTAATGAGAAAGATATAATTGAATTAGTAATGATAATAATGACAAGATGATAATGACAATAGTTTTGACCCGAAACACCAAAGATGTCACTATTGGTAATCATTTTAAATAATAATATTAATAAAAAAATGGTAGGTGTACTCTAATATTAGTATATAACACATTTACAGTTTATTATTACTCATTCTATAAGAAAAATAAATATATTTAGTGAATTTAAACAGTTTTTGTAATCAAAAAGGAGTGGTATATTTTAAAATACCATTTATATGAATACATACTAAGCCAGCAATTAGCTGGAAAAAAAAACATTTGAAGAAAACTGTTTTTTTAAGCATTTTCAAGCATTTCAAAATCATGGATCGAAATGGACCGCTAACACCACAAGTGGGTCCTATCCCATTTAGTGATTTAAACACAAGTAGTAATGCTTTGAAATCAATTCTATAACTTACAGGCAATAACTTTAAAATTGGGGTAATGTGGCTGGTTCTTTTTGTACTTGTTAAAACCCTGGCAGCTGCATTTTGGATCAGTTGAAGATTTTTAATGGTCTTTTTAGGAATGCCTGTGAACAGACCATTACAGTAATCAACCCTACTGGAGATAAAGGCATGGATGAGTTTTTCTAAATCATTTTTTGACATTAGACCTCTCAGTTTGGTGATGTTTCTCAAGTGATAAAAGGCTGATTTGCCTTTTGCCACCAGATTAAAACCAAAAGTAAAGAGTTACAGTGAAAGGCATACAAAGGGGGAAGTAACGAGAGAGAGATGAGTAGGCCAGAAGGCCAGAATAGAACCTAATGTGTGAGAAAAGAGTAAGTTCCCTGCACAGAAGTTTTGATGTTTGCTGACATGTTAAAGTAGCTAAAATGGAAAACAGGATGGCTAGAAGGGTGTCAAATAATTAGGCAAATCATTCTGTTCTTATTGGCTATATATTAATTTTTTCACTACTCTCTCATTTCTGATTGGGCAGTTAACGTCACTGAGACAGAGAACATTTCCTTATATATAGTAGGCAACACTTCTCCCTTTTATGACTTTCACTCTAACAACTCTAGCAGTGGACTTCCATTCTTTTATTCATTTTATTGGATGAACTGCTTGACTTTTGTCTTTACATAATCTGTGCTGACACTGAAATACACCAGAAGCCTTTGTCAACGTCTGCGACTCTGAACAGAAAATATTGGATTACTGCAGGGTTGGCAAATATATATATATATATATATATTTTTACAAATGGGAAACGCTGCCATCACAATTCACCATCCAACAAGTCTGGACCATGGAATCCCTTATCTGGAAGCAGGAAAAATAGGGGCCACAACAACCAGCATGATCCGACTGCAGAAGTCATCTGGGGCAGCAGTGGGCTGTGGGGGCAGAGTTGTATTCAAGAAAAATGTGCAAGAGGGTCAGTGGACCTACAGAGTCACTGAGCAGATATCTGGCAATTTTGAAATTGGTGATGAAATAACAATCACTGCCAAAGAAGAGTCAGAGGCAAGTCAAAAACTGGCAGTTAGGTTTGGAATGTCATGGACTGAAATAAGAGAGAGTGTTACTCTCATCAGGAATTTGGTTACTGATAGCAATACTTATTCAGAGCTGTACTGTTATGTCAACTTCAATGGAAAGGATGTTGGTACCTACTACTGGACCAGGAATGATTTAAATCTCAAGGCTACCCAGAGATGGGCAGAAAATTCTGAGATGATTATAGACATCAATTTCTAATAGCCATTTTCTGGTTTATGCTAATAGCATTACTTGGCTAATGTTTGCTAGCCATTATGTTAACAGTAGAACAGTGATTTCTGTAAACTGTAGAAAACTGTAGAATATTGCTGTAGTACTACAGAAAACAAATGTGACACCCTTGGTGTTTACCAAGAGCAAAAACAGGATCATTTTGTATTTGAAACAATGGAAATGTCCTTGTGTCCTTGACTACCTTCTTACAGGCTCCTGGTAGCACAGCTTACTGTATAATGAACTCTCTCCTCTGCTTCTCACTGCTTTGCTTATGAAGGAAATGTAAATAGGGGAGATTTTAAATTTAGATGGGAAATAAAGATTTAACAGCTGTGCGTGTATGTGGATAAATAAACTGTCATAGCGTGATTCATTAACAATGAAGGGGGAAGTCTGAGTAATCAGTGGAGACTTTGTTGAATAAAGACATTTTCTGTGTCTCCACTGCCTTTGATTGTTTAATTCCTGTCTGTCTGGAGCAGGGAGAGTGACAGCTCCTTTTTGCTTCGAATAAAAATCCTAATTCTTTCAAGTGGAGGGTGTGTGTGTGTGTGTGTGTGTGTGTGGGTGGGTGGGTGGGGGGGGGGGGGGGTG
>JAGFZM010004936.1:0-14308 GCA_017657215.1 Limnothrissa miodon | reverse complement strand
CAACCCACTCCCAGTCTGCAACACAGCCCCTGCATCTCACTCCATGCCCCCATACATTTCACTACTGAGTGCCCTTGGAGGCTACACTATACAGAACTAGTCCACAGGCATCAGCCTGAGCATACAAACACACACACACACACACACACATACAGACATCCACACAGACTCATACATGCAGACACACACAAACACATACAGACACACACACACACACACACACATTTCACGACCCACTCTGTGCACGAGTCTCCAGCATTCATCCTTCAGTGCCCCCCACACATCCCCACCCCCCAGACACGACTCTCTCTTCACTTCCTCTCTCTCTCTCTCTCTCTCTCTCTCTCTCTCTCTCTCACACACACAGCATTCTCCCTTCAACCTATTTCTCACACACACCTAAACTCTCCCACACACACACACACATGCATACACACACACAACTCTTCACCTCCTTCCCTCCCACACACACACACACACACACACACACACATCCGTCGTGCCTTTACCTCTACTGTGGAGTAGGTGGAGGGGGTAGGCCCATAATGGGGGTAAAAGAGTGCCTGTTTTATCTTCCTGTGGGGGTCCCAGCAGCGGTAAGTGAGTGCAGGCGTGCTGAGCCATTACCAGGGCTGATTAATTTCACACAAGACCTCGGAGAACCATTACAGGTCCGACCCGCAGTCTGTCAGACCCCCATCTGTCTCAGGAAACCACCAGAGCTCAGGGAAAACATGTGTGTGTGTGTGTGTGTGTATAGCCATGGACATGTTCATAGACTCTTGTATAAAGCTGTGTGTGTGTAAGTGTGAGTGTGTGTGTGTGTGTGTGTGTGTAGCCATGGACATGTTCATAGACTCTTGTATAGAGCTGTGTGTGTGTAAGTGTGTGTGTAAGTTTTAGTGTGAGTGTGTGTGTGTGTGTGTGTAGCCATGGACATGGACTCTTGTATAAAGCTGTGTGCGTGTAAGTGTGAGTGTGAGTGTGTGAGTGTGAGTGTGTGTACTGTGCAGCCATGGACATGTTCATAGACTCTGGTCTAGAGAGGTGCAAATAGCTGGAAAGCAGTCAACAATATACTGCTCTGTGCTAGCAATTAAAGACAGTCTGCATATTTGCAGAAGGCAATGTCACTTCTATCCTTGATTCATCTAACATGGCTGCATTGCAGCAAGGTTCATTGATGTGGCAACACAAGATGCTCTTTGCACATGAATAATGTTTTCCTGTGCATGTGTGTTTTTGTGTCTTAAAGAAACTGTATTTTCTGAAGCCATCTTTACAGAACATGTGTTTATTAGATATACATGCCGTAATATAGGCATTATAGATATATTATACTGTAGGCAGTCAGAGTCCACCTAAGATTGCAGCACACACTACCTGTATGCCCTGCAACATGTGAAAAATGATCCTTAATAATATTTTGAGCTCAGCTTCACTGAGCTGGAAGAGAGAGATTTGGCCACGAGAATATTAAAGCCTTTTGTTTCAGTGATTAGGGCAGAAAACTTCTCTCAGCCCTAAGAGTGATGTACGGTACCCTATAGTCATGTTTAAAAACCCCTTAAAAGGATTGTGCAGAGTCGGTTAACTCTTAGAGCCTTAGAGGTTGTTTAAAAAAAAACCTTACTGTAACCTTACCGGGACAGTTTAGAGCAAGTTACCCCTTCACCGTAACTTTAACGGGTGAGTTTGGAGTGAGTACCCTCTGGTTGTAAATTATAAAACCCTTTCACTGTAACTTTAAAGGGTCCGTCCGGAGTACTGTAAGTCACCCCATGCAGTTTAAAAAACCCTCGCACTATAACCTTAAAGTGATAGAGTAGTGTAGAATCAGTTAGCCCTTACTCCTCTTGCTCGAGGTTAATGAGTAACCAAGGCTGACTCTGGTGGCAGCAAATAGTTTTGCAGGTATGTTTTAAAACGAACCATAACTCAAAAGCTGTTTCTATAGGACCAGTTCCATCACTCCATTCTTGTGGAGAGTTGCCTAGACGTACCCTATTAGCTTAGCTCATCAGGATACTATTGCGTGAGGTTGTTTAAAATACAACTTCTAATTCCTCCCCTTGGATTGAACTCGGTTATATCGGTTATCACCGGAGTATAGATTTCAACATTAAATTCGCAAACCAGCAGCTACCTGAATAGGGTACATGAAGGTGAATCTGAAACGTTTCTTTGCCCTGATCATTAAGCATTGACTTATTGTCTTCCTCTTATTGCTTCTGACAACACTCATTAACCTTGAAGTCCAATAGGGCTGACTGACTCTCAGCTATTTGTAACTTAAACTATCCTATGAAAGATCAGAGACATGCCAGAAATGTTGAGCCCAATGACAATAATTTTGTGCCTATTAAATATATAAAATTTAAATAAAAACATATTACAAATCTCTAGATTCCCCTAGATTAGCCCTTAGGGCTAGTCTGTCCCCTTGGCTGCACCCTTGGGTGAGAGGAATAGTTTGTGTGTGATTCAGCGAGTGCTAGAATGCTGTAAAGGGTATACGATGCAAGGATATAGTGAAACAAAGCTCCCTTTCTCTTCCCAGTCAGTACAGTACATCAGTCAACCACAATAGCGAGGCCCGTCCGTCTACTCCTACCCATCATGCTCTCTGGCTGCCGTGGCAGACCTCGGAGATCATCCCCATCCTCGTCCCCGTCCTCCCCCGAATGGAGAGAGAGAACGAGCCTCTCAGCGGGCCATTAATTAAAGCCTGCTGTAAGCTGGGCATGAGCCGCGGTCTCCCTGGCCCGCCGACATACCAGCCAGAGACAGGCCTTCACAGGACAAAGATGGCCGTGTGTGTTAGGAGCGGGACCACCTACCAAGACTGCAAATACACACATGCACACGCACACACACACACACACACATATACACACACACGCACACACACAAGCCCAATATCTATCATCTGACCACTATGTGACTGTCAGGGATTCTTCTGGATTTGGCTGTTAGCAAACCAAACACAGTGCATACGTTCTTTCTGGACAGCGTTTTCATTTTTTTTTTTTTTTTTTTTTACTTTTTTCCAAGTCATGTCAGTTTGAATTTAGTCAGCTGCCACAAAACTAGGCTGGGGTGTCAGTGTGTGTATTTGTGTTTGTGTATTTGAGAGTATGTGTGTGTAAATGTGAGTTTGTTTATGTGGATATGAATGCGTGTGTGTTTGTGTGTTGAGGTGGTCTTCAGAGGGTTTTTGTGTTGTCAGCAGATTTCCCATCATGCTTCTGTGTTTCACCAGGCCCAGGGAAGTGCCTGAATGAGTGTGTGGATGAGTGTGAGTGTGTGTGTGTGTGTGTGTGTTTATGTGTGTGTGTTTATGTGTGCCCACTCGCATGCTCACATGTACATTTGTGTGTATTCTCTTTCCCATTCTTCTCTGTTTCCATGGGCACTGTGGTCTGCATCAGTGGATCCGCTCTGTGGTCTGCGTCAGTGGATCCGCTCTGGGGTTTGTGTCAGTGGATCCTCTGTGGCGTGTGTCAGTGGATCCCTTCTGTACTGTGCGTCAGTAGATACTTCTTTCTGTCAATGGAACCTCTCCGCAGACTCAGTCAGTGGAACCTTTCTGTCAGTAGACTCAGTAAGGGGACCCTCTAGGTCAGTGAACATGGTCAGTAGACTTGTATGTGTCTTCTACTCTTGCATTCAGGCCCAATGTCCTCCGGTGCCTTAGTGTCCTGTGCTTTCAGTGCATTCCTTATGACACCCTCCCCAATCAGCCTCCTGCCTGGAGGGGCCTCACACACACACACACACATACACACACACACACACACACACACACAAACAGAACTACACACAAACTACAGAAAACCAATGAGGAGAGCAGCAGTGTGTGACAGAGAAAGTGTGTTGTGTGTGTGTAAGTGTGTGTGTGTGCGTGCGTGCACACGCACAAATGCAGGAACACTCTGAGTCCAGTGACATTTCTGAGGCTGCATGTGTCTGGGCGGTTTTTGCCACAACTGTCTGTTCAGATCACAGCAGTTGGCTTGAGTGGGAATGCGGGGAGGACAGAGAGAGGAGAGGAGGGGAGGAGAGCAGAGAGGGAAGGAGGGAGGGAGCGGAGGAGAGGAGATAATGGGAGGAAGCAGAAGAGAAGAGAAGAGGAGGAGGTGAGAAAAAAGAAGATGAGGATGAGGACGAGGATGGGCAACTGTAACTCATCACTTGAAAATGCACAGAGTCCTGAGCCGCCCCTGTATGTCATAACCCAATTACACCTCAGGACACAGACATCATTACCAAGACTGACACGCACTCAGGCAAGGAGCACACAGCCTTGTAACTGAAGCATCTCATTTACATATAAATAGTTTTTGATCTGGTTTACATGAATGTGTGCAGCACCCTTATATTTTGGAGCTTATATTTTTGTTTTGTTTTAATCTTTTCCAGAGTTGCCACTTCTGTTGATTGTAGCGGGGCATAAGTGTTGCAGCTTGCAAGACGAATAGAGAGATTCAGTTAAATCTCGGTTTCCGTACACAGATGAGTCCTTCGGTGCACTTCTTCAGGTGGAAATTCATTTGAGTGGAAATTCTAGAGCCTTTCGTCTCAGGTAGAGCATGAATACTTTATGGCCTGTGTGAAAATTATGTTTCTGGTCCTGGTCCAATAGCATAAAGGAATAAAACAAGCTTAAAAAACAAGGCCTATAAAGGTAAGATATTTGTATGTATTAGTGAGCTAACTTTTGGTAACTTGAGCATGTGGCGTCTGGAAAAGAAATATACTGCAGTTAGTTATTTAGAGGATTATTTTCGATTTGGGAATATTTCTCCAAGGGAATTTGCCGTGGTCACAGTGTTTCATTCCCCGTGGGAGTGTGTGTAATGACATGTTGCCCAGCTATTCATGGTCCCGCAGTGGCTGAGTGATTGTGAGGCGCTGCGGATGTGACAGTAATCAGCGAGAGGCGGCCCCGAACCAGCCGTCTGCGTAGAGATGCACCAGGAGCTAAATTACAGGCTGACACACAGAAATAAACCCTATGCTCCATTGGGCAGCAGCAGAACACTGACTACTTCTTTTCATCTCAACAACAATCCTAAAAATATATTTTGAAGCAATATAACCCTCCAGTTCCAAATCCACTCTAATCCATTCACATCTTATCTTGATCCATACTTATGGTGTTATATTTGTAATATATGTAATATATGTGTTTATATATGAAATTATTACATTATTACATTATATGTAGTAATATATTTATAGTAACATTTATTCAACACCTTGTTTCACCTCTATATTAAGACATTACATTAATATATCTTCTAAACATGAATGTATAATAAACGTTCGCAAAACGTAGTAAAATTGCGAACTAGTGGTAAGACTGTGAAAGTCTGAGTTTGCTCTTATGGAGGGTAAGTTTGCTTGTATAGAAAGTGATGTGGTCTTACTTGCTTTAATATGGGGTTTGATTGAGTTTAGTTTTCTCACCCCAGTATACAGCCCTGGAAAAGGGGGTACAGGTGAAATTTGACTGGCTGTTAAATCTAAATGGCAATGTCACTTAGAGAAACCTCAGGAGTTTTAAATTTATTATGATCTTCTGAGAGATTTTCTTTGACATTTACAGGACTCAATATTTCATTATTAGCAATATGGCATTTTTTTTCTCAGGTGAGCGAGACTGTGTCTATAGAGGTGTGTGTGTGTGTGTGTGCATGTGTGTGAGATGTGAGATATTTCACACACACACATTCACGCTTGGCTGAGTTTGAGTTACTTCTCACCCTTGTCATGTTGCCTGGTAAAACAACAAAACAAAACAAATCAAAAAACAGCAGTGTGTTTCACTCCCCAAGACCCTGCAAACCTCAGAAGGTCTGCACTGTGGTTCTGCCGGTTCTACACACACACACACACACACACACACAACTGTGTCTACAGACCTGTCTGAACATAACAGGAGGTTCTATAAGACAACCCTGCAGCTAACTAACTACCCAGCAGCAGGTCATTGTCTCTGTCTCCTCCTTCACACACACAGACACACACACACATACACATACACCATCACTCTGACGAAAGCAGCAACGTTCAGGCCTCAGTAAACAACCTGCAACCAGCAAGCTAATATTGACACAGAGGAACCGCTGCAAAGGAAGGAATGAATCTCCCGTTTAAATATTTGCCCTCCCCAAACCTCACTGCCTCTGTAGATATACTGACAGGGAGTGTGTGTGTGTGTGTGTGTGTGTGTGTGTGTGTGTGTGTGTGTGACGAGGCAGACGTTATCAAAAATAGGGCGCCCAAATAAAAGTGTCTCTTCAGTCTACTGACCCGACACGTGTAAGGCTCCGTAAGTCACTAATTGTTCCACTAGTCTTCTCATCAGCCTCCAAGGACGCTTGTGGATGTTTTACTTGTCCTAATTGATTCATCAAAGCACCTGTCATGGCCACCAGCCACCTCTCATTGGTCTAACACTCGCACCCATTAGCTAAGTTAAATTAAGACTGGATCTTTAAGGCTGGAGGTTGGGATGGGTAGCGGGGAAGGTTTAGAGGTGAACGCCACAGCCATAGGGTGAGGAACATTAGATGTGCTCTTGAAGACTAGATATCTGGGTGGTTGAGCAGGAGGGAAGGTTTAGGGGTGAACACCACAGTCATAGTGTGAAGGACATTAGATGTGATCTTTAAGACTGGAGGTCTGGATGTGCAAGGGGGGAAGGTTAAGAGGTGAACACAGCCATAGGGTGACGGATATAAAATATGATCTTTATGACTGGAGAGCTGGGTGAGCAGGGGGGAAAGTTTAGACGGTAACACCAGTTCACACAGTTTCGACAACCAGAGCTTTCAGACTGAATTTATCATCTTTCACCCCACAGTGTCAAAGACAGGAGTGTCACAGGCTACACACGCATCATCCTAACTATCAGGGTGTGTGTCCATGCTGATTCTGGTACAGTGCTTGTTCTTTTCTCTCCTAATCAAACAAGATAAATAGAGAGAGGAAAGGAAGAGTGGGTGACAATGACTACAACATATGGACACATCTGATGGTAGTCATTAAAGGGATTCTCCGGAGTAAAATACAATTTAGGCCAATTTACAGATGATTGGGAGTATATACATTGAGTTGGCATCAAAATCACGTCATTCGGATGTGTTTTGAGAAAGTTGCATTTTACCGTTTTGAGCCCAAACTCGTTAGCCTGGACGTAACCAGGGCATGTCATTCCCGCGGTTACAAAACGCTATTTATACCTCTTCTACAGTTCCAAACAACATTACACTTACGTGGTAATGAGTAGAGGGTCCCTATATCCAAACCGAAGTATCCCGAGGTCTTCATATGGTCGGATAGAGTGTCGAGAATGAATTTTAACGAGCCAGTACCTTGCCAGAAATGGTGCTGCTTTAGTTGCCATCTTTAGCTACTTCACGCGAGATCACGTCATGTGACATTTCAAAATTCCACTGTTAGTAAGCTAGGCTCTGCTGATGCATACAACTTCATATCAAATTCGAAAGAAATACTGGACTATTTTTTATTTTATTTAACTGTGAAAATTGTGAATTTCCAGAGTGCGTTACTGCACACTTGGCAATCGACTCCTCCTTCCCCTAAAGATGGCGGCTAAAGCAACAACATTTCCGGAAAGTTACTGGCTTGTTGAAATTCATTCACTCCCAATCATCCGTAAATTGGCCTAAATTGTATTATACTCCGGAGAATCCCTTTAAAGTGAAGCAGAACAAGCAATGCTGTTTATGTATCTTCTTTCTACTCAAACCTTTTAAAAACAATCATGGAATAGCGTGCAACGGTATCTAGATTTTCCTATATGAATATGAATATAATATAAATAGCCTCAACAATTGCCAGAATTTAGCTGGGTGAATATCTAAACATTACTAACACAGTGTTATAGTGATGTAAGGTGCTACGTGTTGATGGAATGAGACTAAGATCTAGGACTGGGGTAGGATTAGGTTTAGGTTTAGGATTAGGGTTAGGATCACCCTCTGGGTTTGTTGATTAAGTTAAATTAGATTAAATTGGAATCTACTTCATTCATCCTGTAGGATTCGGTCAAAATTCAGAAATGGAGACTTGGGAATCAAACTTGGGTCAGCTGATTCTCAGTCTGTGGCATAACCACGGTTCCACCTCACCCACAATCATTGACCACTTGCTGAACTTTGCTGTCTGACGGAGGTGGTGTGTGTATGTGTGTATGTGTTTAAGTCTTTGTATGTGTCTGTGCATGTGTATGCTGTCATACGGATGTTTGGACATTGTGTGTCTGTGTGCACCCCAACCAGATGTTTGGAGAAGGTGTGTGTGTGTGTGTGTGTGTAGATGTCTACAGTAGTTATATTTGGATGATAAGGGTTATGATCCACATTCTTGCAACTCTCTCTACCCTGACGACATTATTGTGTGTGTCTGTGTGTGTGTCTGTGTGTTTGTGGGTATGTGGACGATGAGGGTTATAATCCACATTCTTGCAGCCCTCTCTCCCCTAACGACTTTACTGTGTGTGTGTGTGTGTGTGTGTGTGTGTGTGTGTTTGGATGATGAGGGTATTAATCCAAATTCTTGCCGCTCTCTCTCCCCTGACAACTTTATTAAGAAGGGTACAGATGTGCTATTTTAAGTTGAGTGTCTGTGAATGTTTTTGTCTTTGTGTAAGTGTGTTTATGCTTGTGTCTTTCTGTGTACTATATGTGTGTGCCTTTGACTTTATTTGTTTCTGTATATGTGTGTGTGTGTGTGTGTGTCTGTGTGTGTGTGTGTCATGTGGACACTGTAACCAAGCCCCCATGAGAGCTGTGCGTTCAGAAAAGGGATAATGATGAGTTTGTCTCCGTCCGTCTCTTCTGCTTGGATGATCATAACAAATCCGTTGCATGGTAACAACACTGTGTTTGTGTGTTTTACATTATACCCTCTACTGCCACCCTAATACATAAAACACAAATCCAGAAGTAATCCAACACAGCACAGCGGGAAGGGGAACTGCAGAGTCTATACTCAGTCTTTATTTTCCTGACAGCCTGAATCTAACACCACAATAACAGCAATAATACTAGCATGTTTTAGGACACCACTGCTTAATTTAGGAACCACAGTATCAACACTAGTAATAGTATGTTCTAGGCTAATAGCTCAATCCAACCACAACAGTAGGATACAACAGCTTAATTCCAGAACCAAAGCAGCATTAATAGCATGTTCTAGGCTGCAACAGCTTAATTCCAGAACCACAACAATAGTAATAGCAAAGATCTTGAATACTGACCAAGATAGAGCAACATAATACGTTACTATGGGGGCAAAGTAGAACAATTAAAGGGCATAAAGGGGCATGTCGCGTTGCGTCATAGAGGTCAAAGAAGTTGGTTTCTACGGTTGTAGGAGCAGCAGGAGCAGGAGCAAGAGGCACCTGTCTATGGGACGCACATGTTGGAGCTGTTTTCATCTACATTTCCTTCTTCAGCCACAGATGTCTGTCTCATTCGAATGGAATTTAAAGTTTTCTGAACTAAGAATACATTTTTTAAAACCCACCAACACACCTGTCCTGCAGTTCAGGCCGTGTGGCACTGTTAATATGTTTTGCATTTAATTATACTATCTTTATAGTTTTGTAAATAATAGGCCTATTTGAAGGTTATTTTGTGAGATTACTTTTTGTTAAAGTAGCCTACTGTTTTTACGTTTCGCCACATGTGGAGGCTATAGCCCAGGGGTGGGGAACGTCCGGAGGCAAGGCTGAGACTTTTTATTTTTTATTAATTTTATTTATTTGTAGTCATAAAACGATAAAACGCTAAAACATATCAGCCCCCATCCCCACCGAAATCAATATCTAATTTCCTTTTTTTTCGAAAGTTGAGTGTCACGTCATCAGGACCGCAAAAACACAACAAAATTTCAGTCATATAGGCTTCAGTACATGCCTAGAATGGCATCCGCAATGAGGAGACATTTGGATAAATAATGTCCTGTTTTTCAAGCGAAACGGACCGTAGACTACTAACGTTACTTCGCTGAAGTGATGGGCAAGCCAGTTTGCCTTGAGTGTGGCGTGGAGAATCGCTGGATGTACTGGAAAAGGCCAACCTGAAACGGCATTACAGTAGCCTATTAAACATGCGAAGTTAGCAGTGTTGCAAGGCCAGCTATGCAAAGAAAAATGAAATGCACTTCAGCTATGTTTATTGCCAACAGACAGCTTTCACAAGACAGAATTCAATCAGAGAAGACATGGTGCCTGCCAGTTATGTGGTGAGTGAGCTAATTGAAGCTGAAGCTTTATTCACATTTTTGAAGGAGTGCCTTGCTACTGCAGAACTCCTACTTGCGTGAGTTTATCGCGGAGAACACTCTGACCGGATAACGGTAAATGTTACACTAATCTTTCCCGTTTACCTGCCCAAGGTCATTTGAAAAAGAAAACGTGGGCTTTTGTTTTTGTCTGTTTTACACCCATTCGCCGTATAATGATGAAAATGTAGAAAAAAAGATTTCCGTTACATTGAATATTTTATTTGTTTAACATTCCAGAGCATGTGTAAGACGCAGAAAACTTTCGAGGTAGACCAATGATTCTGTATTTCTCGTTGTGTTACAAACGAAGTCAACAACAGGGCCTAAATTCATGAAGCGTGAGGTTAGACAAAAATAGCAGCGCAGTTATCGCATAACAGTACCTACACTACCGCCAGAGGGTATTAAGTGATCTTTCCTACCGCTCTCTGTCATACATGGCAATCCAGTGTTTATTCAAAGTCATTTTCTTCCCAAAACAATCCACTGCACAAATAAATTTAATACATTATGTCGATTGTGAGTATCCGAAAATTACTGTACAATCATAAAAAACAAAATGAACCTCTCCAGGGGGACATAGTCGGCGATAATATGGTGATAAGCATGGGTCTCCTCATTGACTTCCATTGTCTGCTTAGCCGTTCTGGTCTGCACAAAGGGGGATTCCTCCCCCCTCCCCCTTGCGAAAATAGAACGCGGAAGTAAACAAACGTTGGCGTCTCTCGCTTCGCTTGAACCCTCTCTGGTAATAGCATGTTCTAGGCTGCAAGAGCCTAATTCCAGAACCACTGTAACAATTGTCACAACAGTAGCCTGTTTTTGGCTACACCATCTCTGCCATTGCTTTAAGGATTCAAGGAAGTTTATTATCAAATAATTCAGTGAATGTAATGTTTGTTGTCAGTCTATTGTAAATGAAAGGAGAGTGGGGGTTGGGGGTGGTAGAAAAGGGCAAGGTATGCTGTATTACAGCTTGAGGTCTGTGTTTTATTTTACCAGTAACATGGTATTTCATTTCTTCTTAAAAATGTTGTAAAATTTGTTTCCACAGTTCCCAATTAAAAATGTGAGTGCAAATCTTTTCGAAAACTGTGTAAGTGGGTTTCAAGGACACAAATGTCCTCGTAAGAATGTAAGAGAATGAAACCAGCAGTCTGGGATTCCTCCATTCAGCACAACACTGAAACATGCCTGTACAGTATAACAGCAAAGGGTTATGAGTAGCCTATAATAGCCTGAATGGGCAATCATTCCTGGTAGACACAACGAAGGTCACCTAGCAACAGCTATAATTGCTTCACCGTGTGCAGCAGGAGAGTTATGACTATTATAATAACCTCAGAGGACGGTAAAGCATTTAGCTGTAACGTTGATGCTCCCTCTACCTTGAGGCGCCAGGGAGATGTTTTGTTAAGGTACGGCTCAACGGTAAAGATAACGTTGTCCAGGCGTATAGCCAGCGGGCCTGAGAAGGTGAGATCAGTGACCTTTCAAAAAGTGTACTGTCTGAAAGGTTGCAATGATCAGTGACCTAATTTAAACCTGTTTCTGTTCCTTCATATCTGATTACATCAACAAAGCCACCCCACCCCCAGTTATGGGCAGGGACATAAACATACACAGATGAAGCAGCCAGGTACTAGAGATACTGTCTGGCTGTACGCTCACTCCAAGTGTGACTAAAGCTATTTGCTAATAATGGTCAAAAAAGTCAAAAATATATCTGTCAAAAAATGTGTTTACTCATGTTGCTAAATTATGTGATCATGATACCCTCATTTCCTATTATTTTCAACAAAAATGCATCATACCTAAAAAAAAACTTAGTATGAATGTCAAAATATTTGTGTTCACTCATGTTCTAACAAGGCAGCCTGAAGATCTCCATGACATCTATGACAAAGACCCTGAAGCAGTCAATGATGTGTAGACCTCAATGACAGCATGAACCTTGTTCTTGATGAGGTGTAGACCATTATGAAAGCATGAACTTGACTATAGTTGATCTCAACAAGGTGTATACCTGTATGACAGCATGAACCTTGTTCTCAGAGGTGTAGACCTCTGACAGCATGAACCTGACTATAGTTGATCTCAATGAGGTGTGGACCTCTATGACAGCATGAACCTGACTGTAGTTGTTCTCAATGAGGTCTAGAACCTTGTTCTCAATAAGATGCAGACCTCTGACAGTATGAACTTGACCCTAGTTGTTCTCAAAGAGGTGTAGATCTCTACGACAGCATGAACCTGACGATAGTTGCTCTTAACGAGGCAGCCTGGAGACTCTATGAAACTGTCAATACAGTAGTTGTTCTCAGCAAGATGATGGAGACCTCTATGACTGCATGAACCACACAGGTCTCTTACTGCATGAGCCCATCTATAGTTGTTCTCAGTGAGATAGACTGCAGGTCTGTGACTGCATGGGCCTGACAAGAGGTAGATAAAGATGCCGAACCGGTCCCCCCCCCCCCAAAAAGGCTCTGTGGCCATTAGTGTTGCTAATGGATATAGATTTTTCCGGGGCCCAAGAAATGTCAAGCCAAAAAAAAAAAAAAAAAATATTTATATATATATATATATATATATTAAAAGAGAGAGAGAGAGAGATTTGTGTGTATGTGTGTGTTTATAAAATATATAAAATATAGGATTATATATACACTTCTCTCACACTCCCACATAGAATAGAGTTGTCTATCTCATTCAGGCCGGTGATCTCCATGTGGCAGTGTTTGAGTGAGCCATCCGTCTCCATAGCACCCTGATTCAGAGCGCCATGCTTCATTAAGACCTCCACCACACACCACCCAACCCCCACGGTCATAACAAGTACACCTTCACACTAATCAGGCAGCGGCGGTAGCGTGTGTGTGTGTGTGTGTTCTTGTGGTTTTGTGTGAAGGATGTATTAATTCTCTGCGGTCATTATTTTAGTGATTAGTGTTGAATGGCGTGAATGTGTGGAGAGGCAGTGTGTGTGTGTGTGTTTAGGGGAAGAGGGTAATCCACTATCTGGCCGCCTCCGGAGAGGAAACGGAGGCAGACAAAGCACCTGTCGGACCAGAGGCGGTGCACTGAGCTTATTTACATACAGCTGTGTGGCACAGGGCTAATAGCTTAGAAAACACCTTTAACACTTACTCATATGCACACACACACACACACACACACACACACACACACAAACTCTCTCTCTCTCTTTCTTTCTCACACACACACACACACAGAAATATGTACACACTTAAACACACATCTACATTTATCCTGTGGATGTGGTGTCTTCATCCATTCATTATGGGCTTACAGTATAAGCTGTGCACCTTTTCAAGTGAAAATAAGATAAACAGGCAAGTATTATAGTACAGAACAGCTGATCTCTGAGGTTACACTGCAGAGCACAGATATAGGGATTTATTTTATTTAGCATGTTTGTATGCTGTGTGTGTGTGTGTATGCTGTGTGTGTCCGTGCGTGTGTGTGTGTGTGTGTCTACTTCCATGCAAGAAAACAGTCATGGTGTTATAGAGCCTCTAAAAACCCATGTGCATGACACTCAGCAGAATGTTATAGACTCTTCATAAGCTGTGCTGTTCTGTGCTCTGTTATATTGTGCTGGGCTGTGCTGTGTTAGTTTTGTGCTGTGTTTTATTGTGCTGTGCTGTGTTGTGCTGGGCTGTGCTCTGTTGTGCTGCACTGTGCTGTGTTATGCTATGTTGTGCTGAACTATGCTGTGCTGTTATGCTAGGCTGTACTGTACTGTGCTGTGCTGTGTTATGCTATGCTGTGCTGTGTTGTTTTGTGCTGTTTTGCGTGTTGTGTGCTGCACTGTTTTTTTCTCTGTTCTTTTGTTCTGTGCTGTGCTGCTTTGCGCTGTGTTGTGTGTTTTGTGCTGTGCTCTTTTGTTCTGTGATGTAGGCTACTGTGCTGTGTTGTGTTGTGCTGTGTTCGCTGTGTTGTTCTGTGCTGTGTTGTTCTG
>JAGFZM010004934.1:0-13386 GCA_017657215.1 Limnothrissa miodon | reverse complement strand
CAACCCACTCCCAGTCTGCAACACAGCCCCTGCATCTCACTCCATGCCCCCATACATTTCACTACTGAGTGCCCTTGGAGGCTACACTATACAGAACTAGTCCACAGGCATCAGCCTGAGCATACAAACACACACACACACACACACACATACAGACATCCACACAGACTCATACATGCAGACACACACAAACACATACAGACACACACACACACACACACACACACACACACATTTCACGACCCACTCTGTGCACGAGTCTCCAGCATTCATCCTTCAGTGCCCCCCACACATCCCCACCCCCCAGACACGACTCTCTCTTCACTTCCTCTCTCTCTCTCTCTCTCTCTCTCACACACACACAGCATTCTCCCTTCAACCTATTTCTCACACACACCTAAACTCTCCCACACACACACACACATGCATACACACACACAACTCTTCACCTCCTTCCCTCCCACACACACACACACACACACACACACATCCGTCGTGCCTTTACCTCTACTGTGGAGTAGGTGGAGGGGGTAGGCCCATAATGGGGGTAAAAGAGTGCCTGTTTTATCTTCCTGTGGGGGTCCCAGCAGCGGTAAGTGAGTGCAGGCGTGCTGAGCCATTACCAGGGCTGATTAATTTCACACAAGACCTCGGAGAACCATTACAGGTCCGACCCGCAGTCTGTCAGACCCCCATCTGTCTCAGGAAACCACCAGAGCTCAGGGAAAACATGTGTGTGTGTGTGTGTGTGTGTGTATAGCCATGGACATGTTCATAGACTCTTGTATAAAGCTGTGTGTGTGTAAGTGTGAGTGTGTGTGTGTGTGTGTGTGTGTAGCCATGGACATGTTCATAGACTCTTGTATAGAGCTGTGTGTGTGTAAGTGTGTGTGTAAGTTTTAGTGTGAGTGTGTGTGTGTGTGTGTGTAGCCATGGACATGGACTCTTGTATAAAGCTGTGTGCGTGTAAGTGTGAGTGTGAGTGTGTGAGTGTGAGTGTGTGTACTGTGCAGCCATGGACATGTTCATAGACTCTGGTCTAGAGAGGTGCAAATAGCTGGAAAGCAGTCAACAATATACTGCTCTGTGCTAGCAATTAAAGGCAGTCTGCATATTTGCAGAAGGCAATGTCACTTCTATCCTTGATTCATCTAACATGGCTGCATTGCAGCAAGGTTCATTGATGTGGCAACACAAGATGCTCTTTGCACATGAATAATGTTTTCCTGTGCATGTGTGTTTTTGTGTCTTAAAGAAACTGTATTTTCTGAAGCCATCTTTACAGAACATGTGTTTATTAGATATACATGCCGTAATATAGGCATTGTAGATATATTATACTGTAGGCAGTCAGAGTCCACCTAAGATTGCAGCACACACTACCTGTATGCCCTGCAACATGTGAAAAATTATCCTTAATAATATTTTGAGCTCAGCTTCACTGAGCTGGAAGAGAGAGATTTGGCCACGAGAATATTAAAGCCTTTTGTTTCAGTGATTAGGGCAGAAAACTTCTCTCAGCCCTAAGAGTGATGTACGGTACCCTATAGTCATGTTTAAAAACCCCTTAAAAGGATTGTTCAGAGTCGGTTAACTCTTAGAGCCTTAGAGGTTGTTTAAAAAAAAACCTTACTGTAACCTTACCGGGACAGTTTAGAGCAAGTTACCCCTTCACCGTAACTTTAACGGGTGAGTTTGGAGTGAGTACCCTCTGGTTGTAAATTATAAAACCCTTTCACTGTAACTTTAAAGGGTCCGTCCGGAGTACTGTAAGTCACCCCATGCAGTTTAAAAAACCCTCGCACTATAACCTTAAAGTGATAGAGTAGTGTAGAATCAGTTAGCCCTTACTCCTCTTGCTCGAGGTTAATGAGTAACCAAGGCTGACTCTGGTGGCAGCAAATAGTTTTGCAGGGATGTTTTAAAACGAACCATAACTCAAAAGCTGTTTCTATAGGACCAGTTCCATCACTCCATTATTGTGGAGAGTTGCCTAGACGTACCCTATTAGCTTAGCTCATCAGGATACTATTGCGTGAGGTTGTTTAAAATACAACTTCTAATTCCTCCCCTTGGATTGAACTCGGTTTATATCTATCGGTTATCACCGGAGTATAGATTTCAACATTAAATTCGCAAACCAGCAGCTACCTGAATAGGGTACATGAAGGTGAATCTGAAACGTTTCTTTGCCCTGATCATTAAGCATTGACTTATTGTCTTCCTCTTATTGCTTCTGACAACACTCATTAACCTTGAAGTCCAATAGGGCTGACTGACTCTCAGCTATTTGTAACTTAAACTATCCTATGAAAGATCAGAGACATGCCAGAAATGTTGAGCCCAATGACAATAATTTTGTGCCTATTAAATATATAAAATTTAAATAAAAACATATTACAAATCTCTAGATTCCCCTAGATTAGCCCTTAGGGCTAGTCTGTCCCCTTGGCTGCACCCTTGGGTGAGAGGAATAGTTTGTGTGTGATTCAGCGAGTGCTAGAATGCTGTAAAGGGTATACGATGCAAGGATATAGTGAAACAAAGCTCCCTTTCTCTTCCCAGTCAGTACAGTACATCAGTCAACCACAATAGCGAGGCCCGTCCGTCTACTCCTACCCATCATGATCTCTGGCTGCCGTGGCAGACCTCGGAGATCATCCCCATCCTCGTCCCCGTCCTCCCCCGAATGGAGAGAGAGAACGAGCCTCTCAGCGGGCCATTAATTAAAGCCTGCTGTAAGCTGGGCATGAGTCGCGGTCTCCCTGGCCCGCCGACATACCAGCCAGAGACAGGCCTTCACAGGACAAAGATGGCCGTGTGTGTTAGGAGCGGGACCACCTACCAAGACTGCAAATACACACATGCACATGCACACACACACACACACACATATACACACACACACGCACACATACAAACACACACACACATACGCGTGCACACACACACACACACACACACGCACACACACACATTTCTTACTTGAGGGGGAATTAAAACCTAAATATCACAGAACAAGCCCCATATCTATCATCTGACCACTATGTGACTGTCAGGGTTTCTTCTGGATTTGGCTGTTAGCAAACCAAACACAGTGCATACGTTCTTTCTGGACAGCGTTTTCATTTTTTTTTTTTTTTTACTTTTTTCCAAGTCATGTCAGTTTGAATTTAGTCAGCTGCCACAAAACTAGGCTGGGGTGTCAGTGTGTGTATTTGTGTTTGTGTATTTGAGAGTATGTGTGTGTAAATGTGAGTTTGTTTATGTGGACATGAATGCGTGTGTGTTTGTGTGTTGAGGTGGTCTTCAGAGGGTTTTTGTGTTGTCAGCAGATTTCCCATCATGCTTCTGTGTTTCACCAGGCCCAGGGAAGTGCCTGGATGAGTGTGTGGATGAGTGTGAGTGTGTGTGTGTGTGTGTGTTTATGTGTGCCCACTCACATGCTCACATGTACATTTGTGTGTATTCTCTTTCCCATTCTTCTCTGTTTCCATGGGCACTGTGGTCTGCATCAGTGGATCCGCTCTGTGGTCTGCGTCAGTGGATCCGCTCTGGGGTTTGTGTCAGTGGATCCTCTATGGCGTGTGTCAGTGGATCCCTTCTGTACTGTGCGTCAGTAGATACTTCTTTCTGTCAATGGATCCTCTCCGCAGACTCAGTCAGTGGAACCTTTCTGTCAGTAGACTCAGTAAGTGGACCCTCTAGGTCAGTGAACATGGTCAGTAGACTTGTATGTGTCTTCTACTCTTGAATTCAGGCCCAATGTCCTCCGGTGCCTTAGTGTCCTGTGCTTTCAGTGCATTCCTTATGACACCCTCCCCAATCAGCCTCCTGCCTGGAGGGGCCTCACACACACACACACACATACACACACACACACACACACACACACACACAAACAGAACTACATACAAACTACAGAAAACCAATGAAGAGAGCAGCAGTGTGTGACAGAGAAAGTGTGTTGTGTGTGTGTGTAAGTGTGTGTGTGTGCGTGCGTGCACACGCACAAATGCAGGAACACTCTGAGTCCAGTGACATTTCTGAGGCTGCATGTGTCTGGGCGGTTTTTGCCACAACTGTCTGTTCAGATCACAGCAGTTGGCTTGAGTGGGAATGCGGGGAGGACAGAGAGAGGAGAGGAGGGGAGGAGAGCAGAGAGGGAAGGAGGGAGGGAGCGGAGGAGAGGAGATAATGGGAGGAAGCAGAAGAGAAGAGAAGAGGAGGAGGTGAGAAAAAAGAAGATGAGGATGAGGACGAGGATGGGCAACTGTAACTCATCACTTGAAAATGCACAGAGTCCTGAGCCGCCCCTGTATGTCATAACCCAATTACACCTCAGGACACAGACATCATTACCAAGACTGACACGCACTCAGGCAAGGAGCACACAGCCTTGTAACTGAAGCATCTCATTTACATATAAATAGTTTTTGATCTGGTTTACATGAATGTGTGCAGCACCCTTATATTTTGGAGCTTATATTTTTGTTTTGTTTTAATCTTTTCCAGAGTTGCCACTTCTGTTGATTGTAGCGGGGCATAAGTGTTGCAGCTTGCAAGACGAATAGAGAGATTCAGTTAAATCTCGGTTTCCGTACACAGATGAGTCCTTCGGTGCACTTCTTCAGGTGGAAATTCATTTGAGTGGAAATTCTAGAGCCTTTCGTCTCAGGTAGAGCATGAATACTTTATGGCCTGTGTGAAAATTATGTTTCTAGTCCTGGTCCAATAGCATAAAGGAATAAAACAAGCTTAAAAAACAAGGCCTATAAAGGTAAGATATTTGTATGTATTAGTGAGCTAACTTTTGGTAACTTGAGCATGTGGCGTCTGGAAAAGAAATATACTGCAGTTAGTTATTTAGAGGATTATTTTCGATTTGGGAATATTTCTCCAAGGGAATTTGCCGTGGTCACAGTGTTTCATTCCCCGTGGGAGTGTGTGTAATGACATGTTGCCCAGCTATTCGTGGTCCCGCAGTGGCTGAGTGATTGTGAGGCGCTGCGGATGTGACAGTAATCAGCGAGAGGCGGCCCCGAACCAGCCGTCTGCGTAGAGATGCACCAGGAGCTAAATTACAGGCTGACACACAGAAATAAACCCTATGCTCCATTGGGCAGCAGCAGAACACTGACTACTTCTTTTCATCTCAACAACAATCCTAAAAATATATTTTGAAGCAATATAACCCTCCAGTTCCAAATCCACTCTAATCCATTCACATCTTATCTTGATCCATACTTATGGTGTTATATTTGTAATATATGTAATATATGTGTTTATATATTAAATTATTACATTATTACATTATATGTAGTAATATATTTATAGTAACATTTATTCAACACCTTGTTTCACCTCTATATTAAGACATTACATTAATATATCTTCTAAACATGAATGTATAATAAACGTTCGCAAAACGTAGTAAAATTGCGAACTAGTGGTAAGACTGTGAAAGTCTGAGTTTGCTCTTATGGAGGGTAAGTTTGCTTGTATAGAAAGTGATGTGGTCTTACTTGCTTTAATATGGGGTTTGATTGAGTTTAGTTTTCTCACCCCAGTATACAGCCCTGGAAAAGGGGGTACAGGTGAAATTTGACTGGCTGTTAAATCTAAATGGCAATGTCACTTAGAGAAACCTCAGGAGTTTTAAATTTATTATGATCTTCTGAGAGATTTTCTTTGACATTTACAGGACTCAATATTTCATTATTAGCAATATGGCATTTTTTTTCTCAGGTGAGCGAGACTGTGTCTATAGAGGTGTGTGTGTGTGTGTGCATGTGTGTGAGATGTGAGATATTTCACACACACACATTCACGCTTGGCTGAGTTTGAGTTACTTCTCACCCTTGTCATGTTGCCTGGTAAAACAACAAAACAAAACAAATCAAAAAACAGCAGTGTGTTCCACTCCCCAAGACCCTGCAAACCTCAGAGGGTCTGCACTGTGGTTCTGCCGGTTCTACACACACACACACACACACACACAACTGTGTCTACAGACCTGTCTGAACATAACAGGAGGTTCTATAAGACAACCCTGCAGCTAACTAACTACCCAGCAGCAGGTCACTGTCTCTGTCTCCTCCTTCACACACACAGACACACACATACATACACACACACCATCACTCTGACGAAAGCAGCAACGTTCAGGCCTCAGTAAACAACCTGCAACCAGCAAGCTAATATTGACACAGAGGAACCGCTGCAAAGGAAGGAATGAATCTCCCGTTTAAATATTTGCCCTCCCCAAACCTCACTGCCTCTGTAGATATACTGACAGGGAGTGTGTGTGTGTGTGTGTGTGTGTGTGTGTGTGTGTGTGTGTGTGACGAGGCAGACGTTATCAAAAATAGGGCGCCCAAATAAAAGTGTCTCTTCAGTCTACTGACCCGACACGTGTAAGGCTCCGTAAGTCACTAATTGTTCCACTAGTCTTCTCATCAGCCTCCAAGGACGCTTGTGGATGTTTTACTTGTCCTAATTGATTCATCAAAGCACCTGTCATGGCCACCAGCCACCTCTCATTGGTCTAACACTCGCACCCATTAGCTAAGTTAAATTAAGACTGGATCTTTAAGGCTGGAGGTTGGGATGGGTAGCGGGGAAGGTTTAGAGGTGAACGCCACAGCCATAGGGTGAGGAACATTAGATGTGCTCTTGAAGACTAGATATCTGGGTGGGTGAGCAGGAGGGAAGGTTTAGGGGTGAACACCACAGTCATAGTGTGAAGGACATTAGATGTGATCTTTAAGACTGGAGGTCTGGATGTGCAAGGGGGGAAGGTTAAGAGGTGAACACAGCCATAGGGTGATGGATATAAAATATGATCTTTATGACTGGAGAGCTGGGTGAGCAGGGGGGAAAGTTTAGACGGTAACACCAGTTCACACAGTTTCGACAACCAGAGCTTTCAGACTGAATTTATCATCTTTCACCCCACAGTGTCAAAGACAGGAGTGTCACAGGCTACACACGTATCATCCTAACTATCAGGGTGTGTGTCCATGCTGATTCTGGTACAGTGCTTGTTCTTTTCTCTCCTAATCAAACAAGATAAATAGAGAGAGGAAAGGAAGAGTGGGTGACAATGACTACAACATATGGACACATCTGATGGTAGTCATTAAAGGGATTCTCCGGAGTAAAATACAATTTAGGCCAATTTACAGATGATTGGGAGTATATACATTGAGTTGGCATCAAAATCACGTCATTCGGATGTGTTTTGAGAAAGTTGCATTTTACCGTTTTGAGCCCAAACTCGTTAGCCTGGACGTAACCAGGGCATGTCATTCCCGCGGTTACAAAACGCTATTTATACCTCTTCTACAGTTCCAAACAACATTACACTTACGTGGTAATGAGTAGAGGGTCCCTATATCCAAACCGAAGTATCCCGAGGTCTTCATATGGTCGGATAGAGTGTCGAGAATGAATTTTAACGAGCCAGTACCTTGCCAGAAATGGTGCTGCTTTAGTTGCCATCTTTAGCTACTTCACGCGAGATCACGTCATGTGACATTTCAAAATTCCACTGTTAGTAAGCTAGGCTCTGCTGATGCATACAACTTCATATCAAATTCGAAAGAAATACTGGACTATTTTTTATTTTATTTAACTGTGAAAATTGTGAATTTCCAGAGTGCGTTACTGCACACTTGGCAATCGACTCCTCCTTCCCCTAAAGATGGCGGCTAAAGCAACAACATTTCCGGAAAGTTACTGGCTTGTTGAAATTCATTCACTCCCAATCATCCGTAAATTGGCCTAAATTGTATTATACTCCGGAGAATCCCTTTAAAGTGAAGCAGAACAAGCAATGCTGTTTATGTATCTTCTTTCTACTCAAACCTTTTAAAAACAATCATGGAATAGCGTGCAACGGTATCTAGATTTTCCTATATATATATGAATATAATATAAATAGCCTCAACAATTGCCAGAGTTTAGCTGGGTGAATATCTAAACATTACTAACACAGTGTTATAGTGATGTAAGGTGCTACGTGTTGATGGAATGAGACTAAGATCTAGGACTGGGGTAGGATTAGGTTTAGGTTTAGGATTAGGGTTAGGATCACCCTCTGGGTTTGTTGATTAAGTTAAATTAGATTAAATTGGAATCTACTTCATTCATCCTGTAGGATTCGGTCAAAATTCAGAAATGGAGACTTGGGAATCAAACTTGGGTCAGCTGATTCTCAGTCTGTGGCATAACCACGGTTCCACCTCACCCACAATCATTGACCACTTGCTGAACTTTGCTGTCTGACGGAGGTGGTGTGTGTATGTGTGTATGTGTTTAAGTCTTTGTATGTGTCTGTGCATGTGTATGCTGTCATACGGATGTTTGGACATTGTGTGTCTGTGTGCACCCCAACCAGATGTTTGGAGAAGGTGTGTGTGTGTGTGTGTGTAGATGTCTACAGTAGTTATATTTGGATGATAAGGGTTATGATCCACATTCTTGCAACTCTCTCTACCCTGACGACATTATTGTGTGTGTCTGTGTGTGTGTCTGTGTGTTTGTGGGTATGTGGACGATGAGGGTTATAATCCACATTCTTGCAGCCCTCTCTCCCCTAACGACTTTACTGTGTGTGTGTGTGTGTGTGTGTGTGTGTGTGTGTGTGTTTGGATGATGAGGGTATTAATCCAAATTCTTGCCGCTCTCTCTCCCCTGTCTTTGTGTAAGTGTGTTTATGCTTGTGTCTTTCTGTGTACTATATTTGTGTGCCTTTGACTTTATTTGTTTCTGTATATGTGTGTGTGTGTGTGTGTGTCTGTGTGTGTGTGTGTCATGTGGACACTGTAACCAAGCCCCCATGAGAGCTGTGCGTTCAGAAAAGGGATAATGATGAGTTTGTCTCCGTCCGTCTCTTCTGCTTGGATGATCATAACAAATCCGTTGCATGGTAACAACACTGTGTTTGTGTGTTTTACATTATACCCTCTACTGCCACCCTAATACATAAAACACAAATCCAGAAGTAATCCAACACAGCACAGCGGGAAGGGGAACTGCAGAGTCTATACTCAGTCTTTATTTTCCTGACAGCCTGAATCTAACACCACAATAACAGCAATAATACTAGCATGTTTTAGGACACCACTGCTTAATTTAGGAACCACAGTATCAACACTAGTAATAGTATGTTCTAGGCTAATAGCTCAATCCAACCACAACAGTAGGATACAACAGCTTAATTCCAGAACCAAAGCAGCATTAATAGCATGTTCTAGGCTGCAACAGCTTAATTCCAGAACCACAACAATAGTAATAGCAAAGATCTTGAATACTGACCAAGATAGAGCAACATAATACGTTACTATGGGGGCAAAGTAGAACAATTCCGGTCTGCATAAAGGGGCATGTCGCGTTGCGTCATAGAGGTCAAAGAAGTTGGTTTCTACGGTTGTAGGAGCAGCAGGAGCAGGAGCAAGAGGCACCTGTCTATGGGACGCACATGTTGGAGCTGTTTTCATCTACATTTCCTTCTTCAGCCACAGATGTCTGTCTCATTTGAATGGAATTTAAAGTTTTCTGAACTAAGAATACATTTTTTAAAACCCACCAACACACCTGTCCTGCAGTTCAGGCCGTGTGGCACTGTTAATATGTTTTGCATTTAATTATACTATCTTTATAGTTTTGTAAATAATAGGCCTATTTGAAGGTTATTTTGTGAGATTACTTTTTGTTAAAGTAGCCTACTGTTTTTACGTTTCGCCACATGTGGAGGCTATAGCCCAGGGGTGGGGAACGTCCGGAGGCAAGGCTGAGACTTTTTATTTTTTATTAATTTTATTTATTTGTAGTCATAAAACGATAAAACGCTAAAACATATCAGTCCCCATCCCCACCGAAATCAATATCTAATTTCCTTTTTTTTCGAAAGTTGAGTGTCACGTCATCAGGACCGCAAAAACACAACAAAATTTCAGTCATATAGGCTTCAGTACATGCCTAGAATGGCATCCGCAATGAGGAGACATTTGGATAAATAATGTCCTGTTTTTCAAGCGAAACGGACCGTAGACTACTAACGTTACTTCGCTGAAGTGATGGGCAAGCCAGTTTGCCTTGAGTGTGGCGTGGAGAATCGCTGGATGTACTGGAAAAGGCCAACCTGAAACGGCATTACAGTAGCCTATTAAACATGCGAAGTTAGCAGTGTTGCAAGGCCAGCTATGCAAAGAAAAATTAAATGCACTTCAGCTATGTTTATTGCCAACAGACAGCTTTCACAAGACAGAATTCAATCAGAGAAGACATGGTGCCTGCCAGTTATGTGGTGAGTGAGCTAATTGAAGCTGAAGCTTTATTCACATTTTTGAAGGAGTGCCTTGCTACTGCAGAACTCCTACTTGCGTGAGTTTATCGCGGAGAACACTCTGACCGGATAACGGTAAATGTTACACTAATCTTTCCCGTTTACCTGCCCAAGGTCATTTGAAAAAGAAAACGTGGGCTTTTGTTTTTGTCTGTTTTACACCCATTCGCCGTATAATGATGAAAATGTAGAAAAAAAGATTTCCGTTACATTGAATATTTTATTTGTTTAACATTCCAGAGCATGTGTAAGACGCAGAAAACTTTCGAGGTAGACCAATGATTCTGTATTTCTCGTTGTGTTACAAACGAAGTCAACAACAGGGCCTAAATTCATGAAGCGTGAGGTTAGACAAAAATAGCAGCGCAGTTATCGCATAACAGTACCTACACTACCGCCAGAGGGTATTAAGTGATCTTTCCTACCGCTCTCTGTCATACATGGCAATCCAGTGTTTATTCAAAGTCATTTTCTTCCCAAAACAATCCACTGCACAAATAAATTTAATACATTATGTCGATTGTGAGTATCCGAAAATTACTGTACAATCATAAAAAACAAAATGAACCTCTCCAGGGGGACATAGTCGGCGATAATATGGTGATAAGCATGGGTCTCCTCATTGACTTCCATTGTCTGCTTAGCCGTTCTGGTCTGCACAAAGGGGGATTCCTCCCCCCTCCCCCTTGCGAAAATAGAACGCGGAAGTAAACGAACGTTGGCGTCTCTCGCTCCGCTTGAACCCTCTCTGGTAATAGCATGTTCTAGGCTGCAAGAGCCTAATTCCAGAACCACTGTAACAATTGTCACAACAATAGCCTGTTTTTGGCTACACCATCTCTGCCATTGCTTTAAGGATTCAAGGAAGTTTATTATCAAATAATTCAGTGAATGTAATGTTTGTTGTCAGTCTATTGTAAATGAAAGGAGAGTGGGGGTTGGGGGTGGTAGAAAAGGGCAAGGTATGCTGTATTACAGCTTGAGGTCTGTGTTTTATTTTACCAGTAACATGGTATTTCATTTCTTCTTAAAAATGTTGTAAAATTTGTTTCCACAGTTCCCAATTAAAAATGTGAGTGCAAATCTTTTCGAAAACTGTGTAAGTGGGTTTCAAGGACACAAATGTCCTCGTAAGAATGTAAGAGAATGAAACCAGCAGTCTGGGATTCCTCCATTCAGCACAACACTGAAACATGCCTGTACAGTATAACAGCAAAGGGTTATGAGTAGCCTATAATAGCCTGACTGGCCAATCATTCCTGGTAGACACAGCGAAGGTCACCTAGCAACAGCTATAATTGCTTCACCGTGTGCAGCAGGAGAGTTATGACTATTATAATAACCTCAGAGGACGGTAAAGCATTTAGCTGTAACGTTGATGCTCCCTCTACCTTGAGGCGCCAGGGAGATGTTTTGTTAAGGTACGGCTCAACGGTAAAGATAACGTTGTCCAGGCGTATAGCCAGCGGGCCTGAGAAGGTGAGATCAGTGACCTTTCAAAAAGTGTACTGTCTGAAAGGTTGCAATGATCAGTGACCTAATTTAAACCTGTTTCTGTTCCTTCATATCTGATTACATCAACAAAGCCACCCCACCCCCAGTTATGGGCAGGGACATAAACATACACAGATGAAGCAGCCAGGTACTAGAGATACTGTCTGGCTGTACGCTCACTCCAAGTGTGACTAAAGCTATTTGCTAATAATGGGCAAAAAAGTCAAAAATATATCTGTCAAAAAATGTGTGTTTACTCATGTTGCTAAATTATGTGATCATGAAGCTTACCCTCATTTCCTATTATTTTCAACAAAAATGCATCATACCTAAAAAAAAAACTTAGTATGAATGTCAAAATATTTGTGTTCACTCATGTTCTAACAAGGCAGCCTGAAGATCTCCATGACATCTATGACAAAGACCCTGAAGCAGTCAATGATGTGTAGACCTCAATGACAGCATGAACCTTGTTCTTGATGAGGTGTAGACCATTATGAAAGCATGAACTTGACTATAGTTGATCTCAACAAGGTGTATACCTGTATGACAGCATGAACCTTGTTCTCAGAGGTGTAGACCTCTGACAGCATGAACCTGACTATAGTTGATCTCAATGAGGTGTGGACCTCTGACAGCATGAACCTGACTGTAGTTGTTCTCAATGAGGTCTAGAACCTTGTTCTCAATAAGATGCTGACCTCTGACAGTATGAACCTGACCATAGTTGTTCTCAAAGAGGTGTAGATCTCTATGACAGCATGAACCTGACGATAGTTGCTCTTAACGAGGCAGCCTGGAGACTCTATGAAACTGTCAATACAGTAGTTGTTCTCAGCAAGATGATGGAGACCTCTATGACTGCATGAACCACACAGGTCTCTTACTGCATGAGCCCATCTATAGTTGTTCTCAGTGAGATAGACTGCAGGTCTGTGACTGCATGGGCCTGACAAGAGGTAGATAAAGATGCCGAACCGGTCCCCCCCCCCCCAAAAAGGCTCTGTGGCCATTAGTGTTGCTAATGGATATAGATTTTTCCGGGGCCCAAGAAATGTCAAGCCAAAAAAAAAAAAAAAAAATATTTATATATATATATATATATATATTAAAAGAGAGAGAGAGAGAGATTTGTGTGTATGTGTGTGTTTATAAAATATATAAAATATAGGATTATATATACACTTCTCTCACACTCCCACATAGAATAGAGTTGTCTATCTCATTCAGGCCGGTGATCTCCATGTGGCAGTGTTTGAGTGAGCCATCCGTCTCCATAGCACCCTGATTCAGAGCGCCATGCTTCATTAAGACCTCCACCACACACCACCCAACCCCCACGGTCATAACAAGTACACCTTCACACTAATCAGGCAGCGGCGGTAGCGTGTGTGTGTGTGTGTGTTCTTGTGGTTTTGTGTGAAGGATGTATTAATTCTCTGCGGTCATTATTTTAGTGATTAGTGTTGAATGCCGTGAATGTGTGGAGAGGCAGTGTGTGTGTGTGTGTGTGTGTGTGTGTGTGTGTGTGTGTGTGTGTG
>JAGFZM010004933.1:1927-15352 GCA_017657215.1 Limnothrissa miodon | reverse complement strand
ACAAAGACAGACACTGTGCTCTCTCTAGCAGGAAATTCTATTCACTCACAGGGCTCAAGCCAACATGTAGATGCAGAAGCAGAACTTGCAGCTCAACAACAGAGGGCCAAGGCAGTGTATCAAATACAAGCTCAAGAAGAAGTTCTTAATAAGTTAGAGGAAGAGAAGCAGCTAGTTCTTAAAAGGTTGGAAGAAGAAAGGCAATTAGCTCTTAAAAGGATAGAGGCAAACATGCGCCAGGAAAGGAAAAGACTACAGCAAATTCAAGCAGAGTCAGAAGTAAGAATAGCAGAGGCGAGAGTAAATGCATATGAGAGCCTTGAACATGATCACAGAGACTGGCTAAAAGAGGCTGATCTCACAGTTGAATCCAAAAGCCTGCTTAATCCAAAGGCCAAAGCATATCAGCCTCAACCAGCACACGCCAATGCGCTCGCATTTCCTGAGAGAGATGGCCTTACTCAAGCACTTATTAACTCACTCAGTATGAATCGCCTGCCTGCTCCTGAGCCACCAAAGTTCTCTGGCGAAGCCCTGAAGTATGTAGACTGGAAGATGTCCTTCATGGCCCTCATAGACCGTCAGCCTCTCCCAGCTCATGAGAAAATGTTCTATTTAAAAAACTATCTGAGTGGAGAAGCACGTAAGGCCGTAGAGGGATTCTTCTATAGAAACTCAGAAGAAGCATATCAGGGGGCCTTAAATGTCCTGGAAGAAAGGTACGGAAACCACTTCATTGTGCAAAAGGCCTTTAGAGACAAGCTCATGAAATGGCCCAAGGTTGGTAACAGTGATCCTGCTGCACTTCGAGAGTTTGCAGACTTTCTGCAAGGATGTGTTGAAGCGATGCCTCATGTGAAATGATTGGCCATCTTGGACGACTGTGAAGAGAACCACAAATTGCTGAAGAAATTACCAGACTGGATCACACGAAGATGGAGCAGAGTCGTCACAGAAAGGTTGGATGAATCTGGGGATTACCCCAGCTTTTCCTGTTTCGCAAAGTTCATCCAAAAGGAGGCTCGAATAGCCTGTAACCCTGTCGCCTCTCCACTTCTGATTAAGGCCACAGATGACAGGCAACCCAAGAGAGCTAGAGCACTTCACACAAACATTAAAGGGAGTAGTCCCATAGAAAGGGTTGAGAAAGTGTTCAGCACCAAGTCAAAGCCACCTTGTCCCGTTTGTAAAGATGAGACGCACGGCGTCGTAAAGTGCCCTACCTTTGCAGCAAAATCCCTGGAAGATAAAAAGGCCTTCATACGGGAAAACAATTTGTGCTACGGATGTTTGAGAAAGGGACATAACAGTAAAGATTGCAAAACGCGACACACCTGTGGCACATGCAGTAGACGTCACCCCACCTGCCTACATGAGGAGAGAGAAAACCGATCTGTTGAAGCAAAGGAGAAACAGTCCACTTCCACAGACAAAGACACTAGCCAGGAGATCAAGGTGACGTCCCATGCAGTGACACAGCGCATCTTTGCCACATCAAGCATCGTCCCTGTTTTCATATCATCTACAAATGAACCACAGAAAGAAGTTATAACCTACGCGCTTCTGGATACACAGAGTGATTCGACATTCGTCTTGGAAGACCTGCTTGAAGAGCTAAACGTGGAGACTAAACCTGTACAGCTTAGACTGAGCACCATGACGGCTGTTGACACACCCATAGCAAATAAAAGTGTCCACGGTCTACAAGTTCGAGGACTACAGTCTGAAAAACAGATTCAGCTACGCCAAGCCTACACTCGTGGCTTCATCCCCGTTGACAAGTCCTACATCCCGACTTCCAAAACAGCAATGCTCTGGCCTCATTTAAAACATCTAGCAAACAAGCTTCCTCTGCTGAAGGACTGTGAGGTAGGATTGTTAATTGGAAGTAATTGCCCGCTGGCGTTAGCCCCCCTGGAAGTCGTCACGGGAGGCGAAAATGACCCATTCGCCCAGAGAACGGAACTCGGTTGGAGCATCGTAGGCTCATCAAATCCACACCTGGATCGCCAGGGAAACCAGAGGTTTGTCCATCGAGTGACAGTGAAGGAAATACCAGCGCCATCAACCTTTGACGTGCTGAGGGCCTTAGAATCAGACTTCAACGAGAGGAAGTATTCAGACAAGGGCAAGTATGTGTCACAAGACGATGTTCGCTTCATTCAGCTCCTGAGTGACAGCATAACTCAAAGGAAAGACGGACACTACGAAATGCCCCTCCCTTTCAAGAGCACAGAGCCTCCTCTGCTACCAGACAATAAGAAGCTGGCTACAGTTCGACTGCAACACCTAAAGAAAAGACTTAAGGGTAACCAGCGGTATAAAGAACAGTACAAGGCCTTCATGGAAGATATGATAAAGAAAGGCGAGGCAGAGCCAGCCTCTCCTGCAACAGAACAGCAGACTCTGTGGTACATACCACACCATGGGGTGTTCCACCCCAAGAAGCCAGAGAAGCTAAGGGTCGTCTTTGACTGTTCGGCAAAGTACCGTGGTGTCTCACTAAATGATACACTGTTGACAGGTCCTGACCTTATCAACTCTCTCTTTGGAGTACTCTGTCGTTTCAGGAAAGAGGCTGTAGCCATCATATGCGACATCGACAAAATGTTCCACCAGTTCTACGTTTCTCCTGAACTACGGAACTACTTACGCTTCCTCTGGTGGCAGGATGGAGACCTCGAAACTGAGCCTTCGGCGCTGCTTCATCACCTGGATGTGCCAACTTCGGTTTAAAGTATTTGGCACAGCAACACAGGGAAGAGTACCCATCAGCATCAACCTTCGTTGAAAAGAACTTTTACGTCGATGATGGGCTCACCAGCGTCCCCTCCGTAGAAGAAGCCAAGGAGTTGATTGCTGAAGCACGAGAGTTGTGCAAAAGAGGAGGTCTGCGTCTACACAAGTTCAACTCAAACGAAAGGTCAGTCCTGGACTCTGTGGACCCAACTGAGAGAGCAGTCACATCTGAACCCCTCAATCTGGACCTAAATGCAGCTCCAGCAGAACGTGCTCTCGGTATTCAGTGGTCCCTTGAACATGACACTTTCAGCTTCAATGTAAACCCTCAGACCAAGCCCTCCACACGTCGCGGCATCCTATCCGTCATTGCTTCCTTGTACGATCCAGTTGGATTCATTGCTCCGTTTATTTTAACTGGAAAGTGCATCCTCCAGGAGCTGTGCCGTCGAGGCATTGAATGGGATGACCCACTTCCCGAAGACTTAAGCCCACGGTGGGAGAGATGGAAGGGTGACCTACAAAGGCTCAAGGAGGTCTCAATACCGAGATGCTACCAACCACATGGCTTCTGCAAAACTGTCACGAGGGAACTACACCACTTCTCAGATGCCAGTAATATAGGATACGGCTCATGTTCCTATCTGAGAAGCAAAAATGAAGATGGTGAAGTTCACTGCAGCCTTGTGATGGCAAAGGCTAGAGTTGCACCTACAAAACTCACTAGCATTCCAAGATTAGAACTTTCAGCAGCAGTGGTTGCTGTAAGATCGAGTGTCATGCTAAGAAACGAGCTTGAAATGCCGATCCACGCAGAATTTTTCTGGACTGACTCCCAAGTTGTCCTGGCTTATATCAACAATGAATCAAGAAGGTTTCACGTCTTCGTTGCCAATCGAGTGCAAATGATCAGAGAACACACCAGCCCTAGCCAGTGGCACTACATAGACACGAAAGAAAACCCCGCTGACCATGCCTCGAGAGGTCTCAATGCAGTAGACATCTCCTCAACAAACTGGCTACCAGGACCCAAGTTCCTGTGGGAACAGGAAATACATCCAGAGTATCACCTCACACCAGAGTTGCTTGTTGGTGATCCTGAAGTCAGGTCAATGCAGGCATTTGCAACCAAAGTTGAACTGTCCAAGTCAGACATTCTTAGCCGTTTAAATAGATTCTCCTCCTGGTCAAAACTCCTGAAAGTCATTGCAAGAATCAAGAGGCTGAATTCAAGGCAAACCCATCCTGGCAAACCTGTGAGCGTGGAAGAACACGAGAGAGCTGCCGAATCAGTGATGAGGCTTGCGCAAGAAGAAGCATTCTCCAAAGAGATGAAAATACTTCAAAGGGGAGAAAGTCTTCAAAGCTCCAGTCCTCTGTTTCGCTTGGATCCCATCTTAGAAGGAGGAGCACTTCGTGTCGGTGGGAGACTAGATAAGTCATCCTTAAGTCTAGAAGTCAAACACCCTTTGATTCTACCCAAAGAAGGACACATTACCAAGCTGATCTTGACCCACTACCACGAGAAGATCTGTCATCAAGGACGAAACCAAACTCTAACAGAACTTCGAGCCAATGGGTTTTGGGTCACCGGTGGAAGTAAGTCAGTTGCTAAGCTGATACACAAATGTGTGAAGTGCAGAAGACTCAGACGGCCTACAGAAGAACAACGCATGGCAGAGCTTCCTAAGGAGCGTGTAGAAGTCTCTGCTCCCTTCACATACTGCGGCATTGACTGTTTCGGCCCATTCATCACTAAAAGGGCCCGCAAAGAGCAAAAGCGCTATGGCTTAATTTTCACTTGCCTTGCCTCTCGATCTGTTCATATTGAGATGCTCGAGGACTTATCCACAGATGCATTTATTAACGCCTTAAGATGCTTCATCAGTCTCAGAGGAGCTGTTCGGCAACTCCATTGTGACCAAGGGACCAATTTTGTGGGAGCTAAAAATGAGTTTAAAGAAGCAATGAAGCAATGTGACACAGAAACAATTGAGAGCTTCCTCACAGAAAGGCAATGTGAGTTCATTTTCAATGCTCCCTCAGCAAGTCACGCTGGCGGTGTGTGGGAGCGCCAGATTCGGACTGTCCGTAATGTCCTAAATGCCACACTCTGTCAATATTCAGGCAGACTCGACGACTCTTCCCTTCGTACTCTTTTCTATGAAGCGATGGCCATCGTAAACAGCCGTCCGCTAACCGTAAACGGGGTAAATGATCCTAGCTCACTTGAACCTTTAACTCCGAACCATCTCATACTGATGAAGTCCAAGGTTGCCCTTCCACCGCCTGGCAAATTTGAGAAGGAGGATGTCTATGCAACTAAAAGGTGGCGAAGAGTCCAGTACCTTGTCGAACAGTTCTGGAGCCGTTGGAAGAGAGAATATCTAATGAACATCTCCACACGCCAGAAGTGGCACACGACTCGACGCAACCTTAAGGTAGATGACTTAGTCATTATAAAGGAAGACACCCCGAGAAATCAGTGGCACCTGGGACGAGTGGTTGAAACTACAAAGGAGAGCGATGGACTAGTGCGTCGCGTCAAGGTGTTAGTAGGAGTAAGGACATCAGTGAAACAAGATCGCCCTACCAAACCTGTGATTGTAGAAAAGCCTATTCAGAAACTAGTCCTCCTCCTTGAGAGTGAGTGATTAGTCCAGCGGTCTACACCTTTATTCCTTTTTGACATAGACTACCCTCCCTAGTTATTAAGTAGTACTCACCTGCACATATCCAGATACACTAATACAGACATAGGACTCAAGTATGAGACGTTCAGCCAGGTTTATCCTTGTCTTCACTCTTCATAACATGAGTGGTGGGAGTGTAGATGACCATGAAGCAGTGTTTTGCTGTGATTTTCCTGTTTTGTACCTTTATCTAAGGTGACTTTTATTTTGGCATTATGCTGTTTTTGCATGTTGCACCGGTCTCTCCTCACGCACGTTTTTTCTTGTTTTTCAGTGTAAAAGGCACGTAAAAGGTGCCACAAAATGTTAAGAGCCACAGAACATGAAACATTACTATAGCTAAACTGCCATATTTCTACTCACCTATTTTTTAAGTTAGTGTATTTGTTTAGTTAGTATTTAAGTTAAGAATAGTTCATAACGATTTCAAACTAATTAGTCTGAACTAAGTTAATGGCGGCAGCCTTCCCTGGATCACCTGTCCTTAGCACCCCTTGATATGCGGAGCGAGGTATGTGGTTCATTGTAACGTTTCATATGAATTAATTTATATGTTCACGTAAATGGTAATGAGATTTATATCATGCAATGGTGTTGGCTATTAATGCTGTTATCTTTGTGTTGCTAGCTTGCTAAAGTGCATTTGTCAATGTATTATTTGTATCAGGCTAAATTGCCTTTGTTACTCTCCTTTCTTTTAAGTTTTCACGGTGTTGGTGCCATGCACACTCGTCTGAATTAAACATCAGTATGGAAACACTCCCAAGCCTGTTTATTCCAAAAGTTGAGGGGCTGCTACAATGTTCTAGTGAGATTAATGTATCACAACATAAAATCCAAAATACAAAACTGCTTGCCAAACAGAACAATAACATGGTCTTCAACTTAGCCAGTCACAGGTGTATTACAAACTGCCTTTGGAACTACCACAACACAACCATTACATAGTTGTTCCCCCAACTTTATATATGCCCTACAGTCTATATGTGGAGGCAAACTTTATATAGGCCCCACAGTCTATATGTGGAAGCCTGCCTTATGTTGGGCTCTTCTCCATCATCTGTTGGTGTCATTTGATTTTTTTTTTGTTTTTTGCAATCCTAAGACTAATAAACATCATCAGTAGACATGCAGTGGAGGTGGCCTGCCCGCATAGCCTTGGATCATCATCTGATCCTATTGCACTGGTTACTGAGAACTAAAAGCTCCCCTGTAAACATTTTGCAAAGCTTTACATTTATTAGGCACTATGAGTCACCTTCCCATTTGCCTCATAAATAACACTCATAATTTAGTTTCCAAGTTTTAGATTAGATTTCATTATAGGCTACTTTATTCATCCAGTAAATTCAAGAAGTGCTATGCCCATGCGCCTGTGAGCAAGATTTGATAAGCCTTCAAGCTATTTCCACTACAAGGTATGGGTTGTGAACAACCAAATCTTTAAAAGCATCCATATGAATTTGTACCAGGATCAGCTGTGTTATTCTGTGGACAAAATAGTGACAGAACTGCACCTCTGAATGCAATGCAATGCATGGCTAATGCCCGTTGTGATCCTGCATGTTTGTGAATTCCCCATAGCAAACACTCTCTTAAAATCTAAATTAAACTTAAAGACGAATATAAACAGTCCCTAACCTCTCCGTTCATTTTGAGAGACGCATGATCTAAATTAGTCTACCCCAATCCTCACCTGCGTGCGTCTGTCTCACTCTCTCGGGGACGTGAGGATGTGTGCACTGCAGTACTCGTCATGCTCATACACACAACCAAATACATTCACAAACACATTCTTATTTGTATCAGTGCTAAACTGCAGTTGAGAAAAACGTTGATTATTTCGTTCAATCGTGCAACATAAACAGATTAGACTAGGTGGTCAGCATGACAGACTGCGCTGACTCACTGCTTGAACTCGCATGTTTTTTGACAGTTCATGTAACGCCTCTCTTTACAAATTAACTCACATCATCATCCATCTATTGTTTGTTTTATTTAGATTTTCTTACCAGTGTAAATAATAGCATAGAGGTTTGAACAGAAAGACTCGAATATAGTCCCTGGAAACTTTTGATCTTCGCGCTGTGGGCACTTCAGAGCTAGCTAACGTGATACCACGTGACGTATTCGAACCAATCGCATTGTCGGAATTCGAGCCCAGCCAATGACATTTTGCATTTGTACTGCCGGCTTCCTGTAAACTTTCACGATTGGTCGTTTAACAGCGGAACTATCCATATTTGGATAAGACAACGTAATGCAGGAGACCTCAAGCTTTCTATAGAGACTAGGCCTGGCAAAATCGATTCCTCTTCAGGATTCGGGTTATTCTGAGTCACTCACTCAACTGATCCGGGTTATGCGAGTCACTTGAGTCAGTATTGCTATATCGAAAAGAAAACTCAGTCCTAGTGTACAATGGTAATTACCCCTGCTGGATCTACTAATACGCTTATTATTCTAGGCTAATTATGGGATAACATAGCATACATTATGTAGGCTGCTAATAGAAGACAACTAATGATGTTACCAATATTAGGCCTATAGCCAGAGTGATTGTGTTTTCCTGAATTTCACCCAGGGGGTTTTACCAGGGATTGTGTGGAGTAAAAATGACGTAGTCATAGCATCCATGTTACTGATCAATCATGCAGCTCCTCAGGAAAGCCATTTAGTAACGGGAAAGAAAGCATTTTTAGCCATTCTGTTTAATTATTGCATTACCTTAATGTAGGCCTAACTTAACCTGAACAATAGGCTATATAGGCCTAGGTGTTCAATGTAGACTGAAACAAAGAAACAGGAACGGAGGAATGCCAGTACAGATTATTATTAGTATTATTATTATTGTTGTTGTTATTATTATTATGCTTAGCTATTATTATTATTATTATTATTATTATTATTCCTTACACAAACTTATGCACTGAAATATCAATGTTGACCAGTAGAGGTCGCTCACACCACAAATGACATTAAAGTTAATAGAGATAAAAGAGATAGATACACTAACATCAGTAAAATAGAGTAAACTGTATAATAATTAAGGGCATAACAACATCGTGCAGAACATTATGTTATTTCAGAAGTGGAAAAAAAATGGCGTTTGTTGTGGATTTGCTTTTCCTAACACGAGGAGAGACTCTGGCGCTAACCGGATGACTCAAGATCCAAGTGATCCAACCACGTCACCGCGGTTACGCGAGTTTCCTCATGTAGCCGGTTAATTCTGCAGACCCGAGGATTCAAGAGTCCCCATCTACAGTTTGCAATGTCTCGGACTGTCAACCGGACCAAATTAACAATTTTATTTTAATAGGCTACATTACAGGCTACATGCAGAACATTATGTTATTTTAGAAGTGAAAAAAATGGCGTTTGTTGTGGATTTGCTTTTCCTAAGAGACTCACTCTGGCGCTAACCGGATGACTAAGGACTCAATTGATCCAACGTAACCGCGGTTACGCGAGTTTCCTCATGTAGCCGGATGACTCAAGATCCAAGTGATCCAATAGGCGGTTACGCGAGTTTCCTCATGTAGCCGGTTAATTCTGCTGACCTGGGGATTCAAGAGTCCCTATCTACAGTTTGCAATGTTTTGGACTGCAAATTAACAATTTTATTTTAATACATTACATCTATAGGCTATGTGCATTATGTTATTTCAGAAGTGAAAAAAATGACGTTTGTTGTGGAGTTGCTTTTCCTAACACGAGGAGAGACTCACCCTCGCGCTAACCGGCTGACTGAGGACTCAACTGATCCAACGTAACTGCGGTTCGTGGTTAATTTGCGCGACCCTAGGGACTCGAGATCCAGGAGTTCCCGTCTACGAGCTTCGCAGTTTCCGGCTCTGCAGGAAGTTCTTATCTTGGACTGCCTGTGCACATTGTCACTTGTGGAGTTGTGGTTGCCTACGAAATTGTAAGTTATACATCTTATGGCAGCTAAGATGTCTAGGGCTAGTAATGTTGCAAGAGGTTTGTGTGTGGCGCTGTTTATCATTTTAAATCGAACCTTAGGACTCAACTGATCCGGGTTAATGATACCAGAGAATCGCGAATCATGAGTTAATATAAAGATACGGGTGAATGATCTGATTGAATCAGGATTCAACCAGGTCTAATAGAGACCAAATATGTCTTGGTCAGAGACCGGGTCACGGTACGAGACTCGAGCGTAAAGATGCTAACTTTTAGTGAATCTGAGGTAAAATCCACGGGCACAAGTCGACAAAGTGAAATAAAATAAACACCTAAAAGTATAATTTAGAATTTTTTTTCATAGCAGAGTGAAAGATTACATGCTAAGGATGCAAACTAGCCTATTACCTCAAATTTGACCAGTACGTGAAAAAGCGATGTTTTCACCTGCCGTGTCTCGCCTTAAATGTCAATAAAATTTGTTTAATCTCAAACAATGAATACACAAGTTGTAAATATGTTCCCAGGTAGCAAGCACAGTCGGCCCGATTCTGGCTGAATGTCGGCTTAGATCAGGGTCGGTTAAATACCACTTTTCTTATATGGGCCGAGTTTGATATGCACTAGTTGGGCTGATTACTTTGATTCGCTGTCGGTCCGATTGTAGTATAGTGGGTTCCCCGCCAGTGTTCATGACAGATGCGGCAGAGACGCTCTTTCTTTTAAGTGGGCCGACACCTACACGAAACTACTGGGGCGATTACTTTATTTTTCCCTCGGGCCGACGTTGTTCTATGGTTCCCCGCCGCGGTTCAAACGAGTTACAGCAAACACACGGTTAAATAGCACCTTTCTTAAATGGGCCGAGGTTGACATACTGTGGTTGGCCCGATTGCTTTGTTTCCCCCCTCGGCCCGAATGAGATTGACTAAATTACAGCCATGGTTCAAGACAAAATCGGCAGATCTACTGTTTCATTTAACAGGGCCAACACCATAGACTGTATAGGCCAACACTGACACTCAATAGTTGGGCTGATTGTTTCCCCCTCGCCCCGATTGTGATTTAGCCTACCGCCAAGACAAACGTGGCAGACCCAGATACGCATAAGATGGGCTGAACACTACTTTGCTTCTCTCGTTGAGAGAGATTCAGTTTCACAATTTAATACTGAAGCAGCAAACAGCAACGTAAAAGTTAAGTGTGGAGGAACCACTGCCTAACCACAACTGTGAATGTGGTGGCTACATAATAATAGGCTAATCAGTGTTATGTGCAGCTCAGCGGTAAAGAAAATGACAATGCAGCTGATATATGGCCCGATTCCTTCTAGTGGATATCGGTCCACTACCTGTAAAGCCAGCAATATTTGATGTATGTTAGCGGTAAAAAATGAGTTTTTACACGCTGAATGAGCATTAACATCCCAGGTAGCAAGAAGGAACGAGCCAATTCCGTATTTTCTGCGGGGGAATCGGCTGTGACTCGGCAACGGTAAACTGCAGTCGGGCCGAGCATAGTTTCCAGATTGTATCGTGAGGACTTGGCAAAATGCAATCGGTCCAGGTATAGTTTTCCACCTGCATGAGGAGGCGTCGGCAAAGGCTCAGAAAAACAAGAGTTGGCCAAATACACTCGGATATAATTCCGGGCAAGTATACTCGCCCCAGATGTACTATAACCACTGTATACCACAGTCAACGATTTTATTAACTATAGGCTACTGTCCCAGACAACAGATAGGTCTACGTCTGGTAGACGTAGAAGGTCCACGAAACTTGGATCATCAGTAACGTTATACTTTCTTTGTAGTATCCACTCTTGTGTTAACGTTAGTTTGCCCACCATAGAGTTGGCCAGCGAACCCGGAACTTCCAACCAGGAAATGGTTCCAAGGCTCCCATTTTGCCATTGATTTTTCCATAAAATCGCGTTTTAAAAGCGTTTAAAGTCCCGACTCATTCTATCCAGCTACGGGGTAGGTGATGACCGTGTAACCTTCCGTTCAGAGTGAAAAAACTAAAGAAAAGGCTAAAAAAAGGCAAAGGTACAAGACTGTGTACATATTTTTTACCCCCGAGTTCAGAAACTACATATCCCAGAAGCCAGTACTTACCCTGTCCAATCCTATCCCAAACACGATCGCGTCTAACGTCCTTTTGAATCTCCTTGAGTAGACGACAGCCACGCGATCTTGCCCTTGCAATCGGATAGCTAAATTTTGGTGTATTTCCTCAGTAGTTTGTGTAAATAGTGTTGTAATATTGTACGAATATTGTATATATCTTCAGATTTGCATCAATCAAGTTTTAGATCCGTTTTTTTTAACCGAAAGCAAGGTACAGAATTTTGTACCCGACTGCAACCACCGCTTCGGTGTCCATCATTGCAGTTTCCACCCGTTCCCTACAAATGCCTGTCAAGCTCCCCTGAATAAAGAATTGATAATGACGGGTACAATAAAGCATTTATCAAGATTTGTGGTAATTTCCATTTGTTATAGATTGCACCACAACAGCTGAATTTACTGTTTTTAATTAGCCCAACTGCCAGTTACCATGTTACATACCCTTCATATCACCAGATACAGAGAAAAACTAATGTAATCCCGCAAGGTAAGAAAATTAGCATATTAAATTTATAAATCTTAGGGAAATGGAAATGACATGGTAAGGATGTCTAGTTAAAATTAGGTTATAGGCTTAAGCGTCGTGACAAACGAGCAAAACCATAGTTGTGATGTGAGGTAGGCTACGGTGACATTCGTGAACTTGTTTGCTTTCCCGGGCTTCAACAAACACATCCATGGTAACATACTTGACCACGAATCAGATGCGTTGCTGGGATTGTGGGATTGCACAGGATTATGGGTACTGAAGTACTTCTAAGGGAAATCGCAGAAAAAAGACGTTTTTACTGAAACAAAATGGAGATCACATTACATTTTGGCATCTAGGTGAGCACAACCAATCGTTTTGTTATGCCGTAGCTAGTTAGACGTCTTCCTTTTGTAATTTGGATATCGTGGGATGTAATCTAAATGTCAATGGGAAAAATTAATGGGAAAATCACTTCCGGAACCTCACCGGCAAACTCTATTGGGTCGATGTCGTGGAGTCGAGCTTTCCTGCAAAGATTTATTTTTTGTCTCTGCACTTAGTTGCACCATCGGGTCAGTGTTGTGGAGCCGCGCCGATAGCCTTAACGCATTTCTGTAAAGATTAATGTAAACAGTTTTATTTAGCTTTATCTGGCTGACTACACGCATGATGGAGGGAGAGTCAGAGATGCCGATTAAGTTTCTGGTCACATTATCATATCAGATTTTGGGTAAGTAGTGTTTTACTTTGGCAGTAAATGTATTTTTGTCACTGTAACTAAAGGCTATCAGAAGACTTGAACTTGAAAAGATATTGCTAGCCCTGTAAGGCAAGCTATTCATTCATTGATTAAAAAATGTTAATCTATTATTACCATTAAAACAATTGATGTAATCTGTTATACATTCAAATATTAACATTAATGGTTTGCTGGGAAATTTCCAATGCATCATCCATGCATTTTGTGTTGGCTAATTTGGCTAACGTCAGTTATCTTTCTTATGGTAACGTCAACTTTATTGACATAAAACTTTACTAACGTTACTACAAAATACCAAAGACATTATAGTCGTATTAGTTGCAACCAGTGGTGATTTGACTTGATATTTATTTTTTGTGCCTTTTCTTTTACAGGAGAGAACTGAGCGACTGTCAAGTTGTAGAAGAAACGGAGATGACCTTGAGATGGGCTAACTCATGGTAACTTTACTAACTTTACTTTACTAGCCTACTAAATAATAAATACATTAAAGTCGCATTTGTTGCAATCAGTGGTGATTTGACTTAATGATAAAATATGTTGTGCTTTTTCTTTTTCGTGCAGGAGAGAACTGACTGACGGACTGTATGGACTTTAAGCCTGTATCTGACACCGGTGATCTGTGGTCATCACGTTGTTGGCGGACAATATTGTTGTAGGCCTATCTTTCATTTCAATAAAGGTTGTTAACGTAAATCTAATGTGT